>JAGDQP010053115.1:0-13631 GCA_022664845.1 Lepisma saccharinum | reverse complement strand
CAAAAGGAGCACTACCACTAGCAATTTGCATTCTTTTACGAAAACCAGCATTATTTTCATCAAGAGTATTAAATTGTCCAGCAGTATCTTTATGCCATAACGCACATGTGAGATGAGTTTTCGAAACATCCTGAGAGTAATTAAGTGTTGATTCTAAGAAAGCTCGAATAGCATATGAGCCAGAAGAGGAAGAAATTAATTTATCATTTAAATATACATTGACTTGACTAAACATAGAATGAAGAAAGTTATTTACTGGTGCTACAACATCAGCTTGCACTGCTGGTTGATCGCCTTGTGCTGGCTTATATACTTCTAAGTTATCACCATTAGCTTTTGTTATTTTACAACGTACGTACAAGTACAAGTATGCAGGATGAATATATTCTCCAACATCTCCCGGAATCACAAATTCAATGAGGCCCTCTGAAGTAAGTGTAGAAATAGGATGATAATCTTGCATACGAGAAGACTCAATAGCAGTTTGAATCATGGTGACAGTTTGTAAATCAAATTCATTAGTACAACACTCCTTACTTGATGCAGAAAGGAAAGACATTTTATCACCTAATTAAAAATATCCCTTTCAAGATAAGACTTTGTCTTCTTTTTCTTCTTTCTTTTCTTAATAATTGGTGGTCCAACACGTTTAGGAAGAAGAAGAGCTTTTCGTTGACGCGCCCGTCGTCTACCACTACCACTATGCAACTGATTAATTTTATTTTCCGCTTTTGTTCTTAAAGATGAAAACGCCTGATGTACTTTACTTTTAACTGATTCTTTGAATGGACGATTTTCTAATACGTCTCCAGCAACTTGCATTCCGGTTTGTAATGCTTGTCGACCAACTGCTTTAGCTCCTTGTTTAATAAGTGGCATAGCAAATCGGAAGAGACCTCGAAATAATCCCCCTAATCCATGACCACGCTGATAAACTGGTCCAGCAAAGTAAGGGATGCCTCTACCATCAAGTGGAACTTTCATTTTCACGAGTGTTGTTCAATGGTCAATGTCCCAGATGCGAACGAAATATTTCGTCCTGCATGGTCTTTTAGTAGTATTTCAATTGTGTCAAATGAAAGTTTACTTAAAGGAAAATAATGTACATTCTGAAATGTTATTATCTGTACTTTTCCATGATTACTATCAGACATGGCTACAATACATAGTAAGGGTGCTTTTGTATCACCTACAAATTGAGGCTGTATAAGGTCAGTGTATACAAATACTTGGTGTGGATATCCAATGTCAATGTAAGGCTGTTTTTGAGCTCGTTTTGATTTTAAAAGATTTATACCAGATTCGAACCCTAATTGTAAAGCAAGTATGGGTGAAAGATAAAGTGATTTAATGTTTGCATTTGTTTTAATACTAACAGCATTTGAAAAATCAAAGTAAATTAAGGTTGGAATGATTTTATTCATAATCTCTAACAATGATGGTATGGAAGAATAATATCCTGGTGATATTTATATTTTACATTATCGCCATCTACTGTTTCATACTACATAATATTTTGACCTTCAGTTACATTATAGCAAGTGAAGGGGATATGAATTGCACTAAGTCCGACGATCCGCGATGAATTATTAAGAAGAATACGATGATTTAAAATATTTAAAAAATGTGATGGATGATTATTGCTATATGTATTTGTACTAGCATTTGAACTAAGTGTAATGTAAAAACTATCATCCGTACTTTCCGAAATCATCTCTTCCGCTTAAAGTGAAGTGTAATGTTCGAAGTACCAAATTGATTAAGTTTTCTCCCTATTCATCTTTTAAGTCCACATATAGAGTATCAAAATATTTTTTTCTACTTTAACATAGTGTGGACGATCAAATACAAAAGAATGCGTTTTACCATATTGATATTCATTGATACTAATTTTACGAAGGAGTTTACCAAGGACAGGTTGATCTTTTACAATGTCAAGACAAACATTAATTTCAGAAGGAATATTATAATCGAAGTTACATTCAAATGGTGCACTAACATTGAAAAACATAGGTTTTCGTTTTTCTGATTTCGGTTGAAAATGGACCCCAGCTATTTGTACATATGGATTATTTGAGAATCCTAACAAATTTTGTAAACCACCAGTCATTCCCACTACATACTGTTTTCTGTGATCTCGTTTATATTTCATGAAAAGTTGATTTTTATCTTTATCATAGTAAAATGAAAAAATATTATCTTTTTCAATACTTCTAGCATGATCTTCCTTTCCAAAATTATCAATTATAACAGAAGTATCATCATCTTCTGCATTAATTTTTTTATTCTCAATACTAATTTGTAATACTCGATCAAGTTGTAGATTTTGTAAAATAGATTTTCCTTGATTTGGTTTAGTATGTTTTGTAATAAGAGGGAGTAATGAAACAATATTTGAAATTGAATCATAATATCCTGGATAAAAATTAACTTCGTAACGTAATTCACTTTTACCATTAATATGAACAATTACTTGTTCTTCTTTACGAATATTATAAAAACTCCATGGTATGCAAACACTGCTTAAGCCTACCACCCAATTGCCTTGTAACTGAAAGGGATGACATAATTTTGTGGTATAGGATGAAGTCTTATTTTCAAAAATATTATTACCCACATTTGATGGTAATGTGATGTAAAATTCATCTTGTTGCTCAGAAGACATCATCATGATGACTGAACAGATTTCTGTTTAACCCATGAATTCATACTAGGCGGATACCCTAACCATTTCACATATATCCAACCCTTTCTACGTTTTAACACCTTTTGAATTAAAAATGTTTTATTTTTTCCTACGACCACCGCTTGCAATTCTTGTGTGTAAAATATTCCTTTGATGAGGTCTCCATTCCAATCTTTAATTTTGTATGTTAGTGGTGTACTTTTAACACAACGATCTACAATAAATATTTCCTGAGACCATTTTGGTAAATATCCCTTTTCCAATTTGTGTTTATATTTACTAATACGAACATAATCAACCTTTTGAAATTTACATTTACTTTGAACATGTTTTCGTTTTCCATATAATGTTTCCCATACTTGATTTGTATTATCTTCATTAACTTCTATAGGAGCAATTTTAATAGAGGAATGTACAGTGTGATTGTAACTATCTACAAGATCGTCAAGTACATTAATGTAGTGATAAGTGTTTTCCGATGTAAAGTACTTGTAAATTTTTTATTTTAAAGTTCGAATAAACCTTTCTACGATTGCAGCCTTCATTTCAGAATGTACACTATAATGATTAATATGATACTTTTCGAAAACACGTTTTACATGTTGATTATAAAATTCTGTTCCTAAATCAGTTTGACAATGAAGTAGCGGCGTACGAAACCTACTTAAAATACTTTCAATTGCTCTAGCTATAACTGGACCTGTCTTATTTTTTACCGAAATACAAGTTGCAAATCTACTAAATGCATGAACACAACATAAAATATATTTATAGTCATCATTATATTTTTCAACGTTTTGCATATCTGCTAAATCCATTTGCAATAATTCATTTGTTACTTACATAATATTGTTTTCGTGGAAAGTTTTTACGAACAGGGGCATGTAAAGTATAAGTATCTTGTGAAGCTAACCAGTTTTTAATTTTATTTCTTTGTAATCGTGTTTTTCCTTGTAATTTAGAAATACTTCCGAGAGATGTTGGATCCGAATATGTATAATACAACTTTGATAGTGACATACTTAAATCTTGTAGTGTTTATAATTTTTGAAAATATTTTTAAAATTATTATTATTGTTACGTTTACTACTTTTTTCTTTTGAGAAATATTTTTCCTCCTCTGCTTCTTTTTATTTTGAGAAATAGAAGGAACAATACTACTAACAGCACCAGCACCAAACTGAAAGTTGATTAAATCATTAGGAACATTAATATCTCGAGAAAATGACTTAAGCACATCAAGCCCTACAGGATGTTTTGATGTACGTTGTCTAATAACGTCATGTATGAGATCAATAATATTTGATCCTGGGAGTACGTTATTATCAATGCTTACTGCACCACTCTGATACCAACTGATACGATTTGAAGTGAGCAATAGATTTAATAATGTTGATGTTTTTCTCACTAACGTTTTTGGCATCGATTCTAAAGGTAATGAAAATAAAGGTAGTGATTTAGTACTAGTTCCTTCCTGATCAAAAAGAGGTATTGCTATAGGCTTTTGAGCTGAGGGAGTATGATCCAAGTATCTGTGTAGTGCTTGTTGACATAATTTCCATTTTTGTTCTATTGAAAGATCAGTACGATTTAATATATCAGACATTTCTTGATCTAAACGTTCTTGTTGGGAAACGCTAGCTTTCATTGAAGAAACAAGTTGACTAGAAGCATCTTCCGGTATGAGTATCATTTTTTGAAACTGTGAGTCAGACATGTTAGCTTCTAAATAAACTCCCAGCCACAGCACTTAAAATAGGTCCTACTAATAAAGGTAATAATGCTCCACCATTTTGCATTAATAGTTTACGTTTACTTTTTAAACTTGAGCGCTTAAGAGAGAGAGCACGTAACGTCTTTTTATGACGACGTAGTCTTTCTTTCTGATGATGAGAGAGTTTTATGTTACCCTTTAAAAGGTTTTTACGAAGTTGAGCAACTGTTCGTATTAAGTTACCGGATGCATGTTGAAGTAATATTTTACGCTTTTTCCCCTTACACTTGCAAAGAGCACGGAGCTCATTGTAATGACGTTTTAAGTTTGACATCCTAATAACAACTAAAGAGAAATTGAGGAATTCGCATGCTTTTCATGTGTGTACACATACATATTTTCGGCTGGAAAAATATTTGTTCTAATTCGCAAAGCATCATGGATTTTTTGTGTTTAATCAAAACGTAAATATGAATGCGCTTTCGCAGTAGCTTTTTCAAAAAGCTTTACAACACCCCTGCTATGATGACTCATAATTTGACTTGCTAAATACTGAATTTGTAATTTATCTCGTGGATTTTTAAAAATTACGATATAGTGACTATTTAAATAAATGTCTCGAGAATGTTTACCTTTAGGAAATAAGTTTTGAACTATAAAGATAACTGATAAGTTTTTATGATGAGCATATTTCGTAAACAAATTACTAACGTCTTCATTTGTTTCATTCATTAAATCGTCTAAAATAATTAATGAGTTGGACTGAATTTTAAAATTATTCATATCTGGTATTCCTCTAACAAATCGAATATTACTAAGGAATGTTGGAATATTTGGTACTATCGCACCATAGCACCAAACAATTTCTTTGAAGTGGGTAGTGAACATTTTATCCCTATATTGTAGCACTTTTCTAAGAAAGGCAGTTTTCCTCGAAAGGTATGGTCCGCTGATCATCATAGTACAAGGGTGTTGAAAGGGCAACATCTTAATACGAAATGAAACAATTAATTAAAAACATTTCCTATTATATCATCGTGAGGGGAACACACACACACACACTTCCATAAAAAGGAGTCAACCATTACGTTTTTCGTCGTTTAAAGCCATACGGTAGTGTGTGAAAGTCATCTTTGTCATTTGTATCTTTTAGTTTTCTTTTATTATTTACAATTTGATGTGTCTTATGTTCAGGTCTGCTTACAATTTTATACCCAGGCAACCTTCTGATCGTATTTCGGTTAGTCACAACTTTCTTTTCATATTTCTCCTTCACTAAATTATAAAAATGGTCAAAATCAATCACTTCTCGCGCCCGTTCATTTAAAGTAATGCCCCTAATCTTGCAAGTATGCCTAAACTTTTCTTCATCTTCCCTCAATTCCTTTTCCTTAAAACGATAATTTTTCTGTCCCAACCCTGCGAATTTCCGAATCTCCCACCCCAGTTCAGTCTCATTAGTTAATTGGCCCAAATATTTCCCAGTAGGTAACCTGAGTGGTTGATTCCTTTTTTGCACATACATGATAGAGCCAGTGTCACCATAGAGTAGAAATTCAATACCTACAGCCTCCATTAATTCATATAGTCTAAGTCTGGCCCAGGATGATATAAAAGCAGCTAAAATGGGATTCGAGTATTGATAAGGTCTATTTCATTTTCAGAGTCTTTATATGTTACTACGAATTTGCTGTGCCCAATAGGAACAACGGATTGAACTTGTAAATGCGGCGCTCTAATGATTTCTAAAAATGAGTGGGCATCAGATACAACCCTGGTCTGAGGTAAATCTGTGCTCTGTCCCGACTTCCCAAACAGAGAATTTAAAAAAAGTTTTGCGATATACCTCAGAGCAGCATTATAACTGATTTTATCATACTTAGGCGTTATTCCTTCATGTTCATCATAGTCTCGAATGTAAGACTGTTTTTCCTCCTCAGTCTTACATTCAGAGGGAAAGCCATTAGCTTCTTGTTTCATTTTCAGGAAAGTATTTACATAGTCCTTGAAAACTCCCTCAGTTATTTTAAACTCCCAAATTTCATAAGTTTTAAGAACTTTATAGCTTTTTTTAATAGCTATATGTAATTCGGGAGTGCAAAAGGTCCCAATGAAGCTCCGTTGTTCCTCATCATGATTACATTCCCCTTTCTCCATTGCTTAGATACAAAGCCTACAAAGTCCAAACACTAGACGTTTGTTTGCATTGTATGGAAGGATCGGAATGTCTAAATTCTGTGGAGCTAAAACCTTACAGAATATAACACCATGGATATCCTCTGGCTTCGGAATATCTTTTCCTCTGTGAATAATAGGCTTCCCAGTAGGAAGAGGCTTCCTCGGCATTACCCATAGATAGACAGAAGTGACATCTACGTAGCGGATGTACTCATCATCTTTGCATTCATACAATGCACGAAAACATTCAGTTCTCCCTCCCTTAAAACTTTCCTTAGGAATAAGAAAATTTCGATTTCCTTACATTGCGTTTTAATGAAATCCTGAATGTAAGAGGAATTCCGTACTTGCTCATTCCACTCACATTCCCAGATTTCAATAACTTTTAAACCACACTTTTCTAAATATTGTTTCCGAATCTTTGTTTCCTCATACCTGTTTTGCAACGTCACACGTTGTTCGTCATCCGAAGGATAATGACGAAGCTGTTGAATACAGGTATGACCATGCCAATAGTACCCATAATACTCATAAGCTGTACTATTTTTCTCGTCATAACCATCCAATTTATATCTACCAAATGGTACTTCGCCCCCATTAGCAATGGTTTGAATACCAACATTTGAGTCAAGAGACTCCAAATACTTCATCCATTGTAAAGATCTTTTACTAAAATGATTACCGTTTTGGAACCCCATTGGAAAGAATGACGGGGATGGTATTCTCTGGTAGGTATAAAGACCTGAAACATTGCATTGAACAGGCTGCAATAGTACAGGTCTCGAGAAAACATTGAATACCACCTGTTTTCTCTTCAATAAGATTCGAAAACTTAATCACAGCTTGTGTGAGAAGGAATACATCGTTCTGGCAATACTCAAGTATTTCTTTCTGCATGTTGACCGTCGAATCCTTAACTGTAGCATACCACTCTAGAAAAGCCTTCCTTTCTTCCTCGGATTTGGAATCCAGGTCATAAAAATCGATGATAGGCCATGCTCCTACGTGATTCTCGTTTTCTTTCGTATTAAATAAAAAGGGGAAGTCACCCTTCTTAAGCCCTTCTTGTAATCTCATGGTTTTCGGTAACTTTGATAACTTTTCCCCTAAAAACAAAAAGCTGTCCTTAAAAGAAATATTCGCGACCGATAATTGTATAATCTTTTGACCTTGTGCAATAATATTAGGGGAATAGTTTTGTTTTTCAATAAGATCCCGTGCTACTAGTAAAGTATCAAAACGGGAACTATTATGTGCAATTCCCACAACTCTCTCAAACTTTGGACCTTGATTAAGGACGTGGATGATAAATGCTTGCATATCATAAAACACAAAGTCTCTATCACCTTGTGCATTACCACATACAAAACATTTATAACCCACTTCCTTGTCCTTACATTCGTGACAGCGGTGAGAAGCACAAATTAAGTTTGCACGATGCTCACCTTCTCCCTTTTCATTCTTTTGTAGCAGCTGGGTTTCTATATCGAAAACAACGTACAAGAAGTTTTTAATAGGCTTCTTCTGTAACTTCTTAACGAAACAGAAGTGCGTCGGTTCAACATGCGTCAGACATATATTACAAAAACGTTCCCCACAAACATGATCAGTTTTTCGACGACGAAAATCATTTTTAACTCCACACTTTGGGCAAAGCTTCACTTAAGAACATACGGACTTACCATTCTCTTCCATACTATGAGTGAGATAGCATGAAAGATTAGGAAATGTTCTTAAAGAATCATTACACTGAATATTACTCTCTTCATCATCATCCCTAATGATATGACTTTTCTCACACATTTCGCATTGATACTCGCACCTGTGATCAATACGATTATGATAGGGGGTAAGGCAATCTGGACAATACCCCTTTTTATTCAAAAAGGATCTTATACAAGTAATAACTAGGAAGCGTTTCTCTTCGTAAAAAAGAAATAACTTTTTGCTAGTAATAGCACTCTGCCCCCGATACCAAATGGTAAACTCCCTTGTCAATGGAGTACGTGCGTAAACAACAGTTTGATACCCATCACCACAATGTGCTTGAAACTTGTGTAATTCCTCAATACCCCCACCATTTTTTACTTTCAACTCGACAACTGCTGCTTTACATAGATCTTTACCTTTTTAACCCAAAACTTTGATGTGTTACACATATAATGTGTCTTTGCTCTTGTCTCACTTACTCTACTTCGAGCTAGACATAAAGCTCGCGGAAGACAATCATACTCCCCATCGCCAGGGAAGCTCGGAACGGGAATTATATGTTTTTGTAAGTATTCCTCCAGTGGAAGATACTTTTTATCATTCGGTCGACCCTGTCCACGTATCGGGTCCGTAATATGACACTTGATCGTCATTCTTTCACCAAGGAGAAATACCTCGTTTGAATTCAAAATATTTTTCAAAGTGGAAAGAATATGATCAACTGTCATATACGGATGTTTTCTCCAAGAAATATAAACGGGGCGCCCGAGGGTGTCGTTTGAACTGTCTATGGAGAACCCAATGTAACTGTCTTGGTCCATATCTGACAATATCTGTTCAAGCGAAAAAGTGAACAGGGTCTCAACATATTGTTCGAGGTTTAAAATTCTACCCGGCTCTCGAACACCTATGGTAACCTCTACTCCACGTAAAGGGAATCTAGTGTATTCTCGATTTCGGCGGGATATCACTTCAAACGTATTTTCTCCTGTTCCATGCAGCTGGGGATAGGCATTCTCATTCACCCATTGACTCGAATCTTCCATTTCTAATTCCGCAATATCCTTAAAAATATCTCCCTCCCCTTCAAAAAAATCGAAAATTTCGGTACACACTTCATCCCCTCTCTGCGACATTTTCAATACATTATGTGGTTGAGAATCCCTATCCACTCTCACAGCATTGATGTTTTCCCCATTCAAACTTTCCCTATCAACTCTGCGAAAGTCTGCATGGCTGGTACAAGGAATATCAGAAGCAAATGAAGTACTTGGCATATTAGTAAGAGAATTGGTGGGAAGAGGATAGGTAGAGGTAGAGGGAAGAGGTTCATCCGTAGATCTAGTGCAGATAGGAGCAAGTACTGCTACTGCTGCTGGTGATGGTGGTAGCATGAGAGCTGAGGAAGAGGATATGGTAGGGGAAGAGATTCCAATCGTGGTACAATAAACGGTAGAATTTGAGCATTATCTATATTAGAAACTACACTGAATGGGAAAGGAGGAAGAGACCTTCTGCGAGGAATGATGGTCAGAGATTCATCTTCGTTCAGACGAACATAAATCTCTGAATCACCACTCTCCACATGAGGTACTAACCCTAAGAGCATACCTACTACAGGGTCAACTACTCTCCCTCCTTCCCCATCCACTGGATCTACTAAGATGGAATAATGCTGCCAGCCTAATGCTACAATTCCATCTTTACTGAAAAAGCCCCCATACCCGATTAATAATATCTGCTCTCACACGCTGCCAAAATGGCTCTACACATGTTTTCATCCTCCCCAGATTGCTCACAAAGATTCCCGATGAAGTCAAACAGTTTGGATATGCTAGGATAACAGCCATTCACGGAGTAATTACATACCTGTCTCCAGGTGTCAAGCATTCTCTCCTTCTCTCCATACCCCACTTCAGCTTCATGTGTCAAAAGAGCATCAACTGCATTCAACAATGCACTCATATTACTGAAATTATAAAAACAATACATTAGTATTACTATCCCTTTACCAAAGACTTTACAGATAAATGAAAACATACAGTACAATTAAAACGAATGCTTACTAAAATTAGCTTTAACAATGATATTACAATAAAAGATATTCAAATGAAATCTAAATATAAAACATAATGCTCTATTCAAGATCAACTTCAGATAAATAATAATAGATGAAAACTCTTTAATATTTACTTTTAAAATCATCATTTTTTATACAACTACAATATTAGATGAGAAAATACAAGTATAAAAAATAACATTGATCTATCATTCCATTATAAAATTTAAGATGTGAGAACATTAATTGATAAAAAATCCTATGTGAAAGAACATTCGCTTATATATCTAACAGAAAACATAGCATATAATTCAACCTTGAACGAACATACATTTAAACAATACCACATAATACATCATTAGACCAACATTACTCATGTAATGTTATTTTAATAATCCCATATGAAACTATGTTAGTCTCACTATTTTCATATAAGACCAGCGAGCAATTATAAAACAATCGACCATGACAAAACATTCCCTTATGGAAAAATCTATTTACCTTAATTCAAATGTCTTTTTACAACAGAAAGCTAGAAGACTTCAAGAGCGAAAGGTAAAAGACTTCAGGAGCGAAAGGTAGAAAACTCTCAGTACACTAGCCTTTTCTAAGAACCAAATAGAAAATCTGAAATGAAAAAAATAACTTTCATTAATATTTACTCATAGTAGGCAATTTAGCTTTACATGATCACTCACATAATACATCGTTAGACCAATATTGCTTTATACACTTCTCACATATAATATTATTTTAAAAATCTCCTATGAAGATACCTTGATCAAACATTCACATTTAACATCATTTACTTAATATTCCATTATGAAACATCTATTTACCTTAATTAAATTGTCTTTTTTACAACAAAAGGTAGAATACTTCGCCTTTCTCAAGGAGGAAAAGGTAGAATACTGTCACTATAGTAGGCTTTCTCAAGGAGCAAATGGAAATCTGAAATGAAAAAATAACTCATTAATATTTACCCTCAGTAAGGAATTTAACATTACATGTTCACTCACATAATACATTATTAAACCAATATTAGTTTACAAACTTCTAACATGTAATATTATTTTAAAAATCTCATGTGAAAATACGTGGACGAAACATTCACATACAACACCATTTATCTAGCGTTCCATTACGAAACAATATTCCCTTATGAAACAATCTATTTCCCTTAATTTAATTGTCTTTTTTACAGCAAAAGGTAGAAGACTTGGCGTTTCTCAACGAGCAAAATGTAGAAGACTGTCACTATACTAGCCTTTTTTAAGGATCAAATTGAAATCTGAAATAAAAACAATAGCTTCCATTAATATTTAACCATCATTAAACAATTTACCTTTACATACTAGCTCACTTCCTACAATTAAAATAACTGAAAAACAAACATTTTTTGTACAACTTCATGCGTTGTAAATATCCCCACAATGTATTGTGAACGTCCTCTGAATGCGATGTAAATATTCCCCACAATGTGGTGTGGACGTCCCCCAAATGTTCCGTGGATATCCCTACAAAGTAATGGCACATGCTTTAAATGTCCCCCGAATGTTCCGTGGATATCCCTACAAAGTAATGCCACATGCTTTAAATGTTCTGTGAATAATCCCTGGACATCCCCTGAATGTAATGTAAATATTCCCCCCAATGTACCGTGGACGTCCCTCGAGTGCTCCGTGGATATCCCTACAACGTACTTGAATGGTCCCGGGTTCGAGTCCTGGCAGCGGCATGGGTGTGGATTTTAATACTTAGCAGCTAAAGTCGCCGGGTTCGAGTACCGGCCGTATGACGTCATTTTTCTCCCAAAAATTCATGCGTAGTGTTATACAAACACCTCCTAGGTCACCTACGTGGATGATTACGATCATAAATCAATGAAACAAAAAGACTTACCAATATATGTTCTAGAAGAATATTCACTTCGCGAATAGTGTGCCTTCTTAACTATGGTATAGTCAGTTTGAGAAGGTAACTAAGAATGAATATTGCATGATTTAGCTTCAGCTTATATAGTGTGAAATTCAAGCTTGACCTATAAAGTTATTTTCTGACACTGACCATTTCACCACAAGGCATATTTTTTCTTCTTTTAAAACTTTCACGCCTCACTGAAACAGGCAGCCAACGCTATTTCCTCATTTGTCAGTGACGTCAGTCTTTTAAAGCACTAACATTCTCAAATAAAATACCCACCCATTCCTATTTCCTAATTCGTCACTGACATCTGTAAGTGTTAACAAGTACATTTAATTTAATCTTTTAATAGAAAGTTTCTCCTTTGATGTCAGAACATGTCCTATAGGGAGCATTCACCTACCAGGAAAAATATTCCATTCAGTCAACTTGCAATGGTTATTTCCAACGTTCAATAGCACCAACTCGATCATTCACCTAGAGAAAGTACTACTGTGACGTCAAGATTATATCTAGCCCTACTTCCGAAGATGAAACTTACATGGCTTTTCGCTTTAAAAGATTCTATCTTTACATGAATAATAACTTCTTTAAAAGTTATTTCAGACGAGAAAAAGTCAGCCTTAATTTTACAATCAGATATTAAGTATGTCTTCATAAAATAACATGAAGTTCCTCTAACCAGATTTTCATCTTTACATGAATAATAACTGACTTCATCAGAACTTTATTTCACATAAGGGAAAGTACAACGGTCTTACTTTTGGGAATCAGGCAATTACTTCCTCAGAAATCAGATAAAATTCTTCTTTCTAGCAGTCACGTGAATAGTCCCTCATTTCATATTTGTATTCCCCATGTCATATTTTAACTTAGAACATCATACCAACAATATTTTAGTTCCATATGAATCCACAAAGGTGTAACATTCATCTCGTAATGTATTTAATAAAAGGTAACTTTTTTTTACTAACTCAATTTCTCGATATTTTTACCGTAAAATCTTAATGTGAATTTTAATACTTAGCAGCTAAAGCCGAATCGTGATGGGTCGAAGTCCAAAGTTACTAGACTGGCAGTCTGCGGTGGTAGGCCTTCAGCTGGAAGGTTCCGGGTTCGAGTCCCGGCAGGGGCATGGGAGTGGATTATAATACTTACCAGCTAAAGACGAATCGTGACGGGTCGAAGTCCAAAGTTACTAGACTGACAGTCTGCGGTGGTAAGCCATCAGGTCGAAGGTCCCGGGTTCGAGTCTCGGCAGGGACATGGGTGTGGATTTTAATACTTATCAGCTAAAGACGACTCGTGACGGGTCGAAGTCCAAAGTTACTAGACTGGCAGTCTGCGGTGGTAGGCCATCA
>JAGDQP010053114.1:0-13631 GCA_022664845.1 Lepisma saccharinum | reverse complement strand
TCTTTTCAGGTATTCTTCCATAGGAGTGATGTTAATGTTTTGGTATAATATGTATTTTTCTGTTTTCCGCAATTTCCTCGAGACACGTGAGTTGTTTGGCGGGTGGTGGGTAGCAAACATAATCCATGCACCCACCAAGCAACCCACCTGCATTGCAGCCAAAGGTTAAGAGCAGTTAATTAAGCAAGACACGGACTTACATTGCCCAGATGTACCTTTACAAAAATATCAGACAGCAAAAATGGCTGAAAATAACCCAGTGACAACATAGTAGCTAAGCAAATTATCATTGGAAGGAGAAACTCTTTAACAAGACTTATTCCTTGGAAAAAGAAAAAACAGAATTGCACTAGTTGGTATGAATAATTTAATAGTACACTTCTAGCTGTTACAAAAGTGCCTAATTAGTATTTGAAACTCTGTTTCAGAAAATAAGTGAAAGTAACAAAT
Source organism: Lepisma saccharinum (assembly GCA_022664845.1). Classification (NCBI taxonomy): domain Eukaryota; kingdom Metazoa; phylum Arthropoda; class Insecta; order Zygentoma; family Lepismatidae; genus Lepisma; species Lepisma saccharinum. The sequence continues at coordinate 13,181 of JAGDQP010053114.1, read as the reverse complement.
TGAAGAAAAATAAAATAAAATAAATGTCGCGGACATCTATGGGCAATTAGAAGAATTATTCCACAATGATGATTGTTGTTCGCATTTTAGTGATAACTTTAACAGGAAAAAGGTACAGAAACTCTATTGCATCGAACTCAACACAATTAACTTGTCATATTCGCGCTATTGTTTTTTCTTTTAAGTCCTTGACAGCATAGCTAACATGATCGAGTCTGGCATCGAGGACTTTTATATAAACTTAGCAAAATGGGTTTTCACGATCAATATCTCCGCTTTCTGCAATCCTACTTACATAACCGCAGCTTCTATGTCAATTATAACGGCTATGATTCTGCAATTCATCCTATCACTGCTGGAGTACCTCAAGGATCTGTTCTCGCACCGCTTCTTTTTAATTTATACACTTCTGACATTCCTACCCATGTTCACACCAAACTATCTACTTTTACTGACGATACTGCTATTTTCGCTTCTTCACGTAATATCCGATATTCTCATTTGTATGCACAAAGACTACTTGCTTCCATAGAAGACTGGACTACAAAATGAAGAATGAAGCTCAACGCTGACAAAACCACAGTCGATCACTTTTCCAAACACCATACCGGACTTTTACAACCTCCCACGCTCTTTGGAACGCAACTTCCGTATAGTCAACATGCACGCTACCTTGGAGTCGATCTGGACAGAACTTTATTATTTCGCCATCATCTGAAAACTGTCTCCTTGCATTATATCCCCTACTTCGCAGCCGAGAACTCACACTTCAAGCTAAATTGAACACCTACATCATGATGATTCGCTCTATTTTGACATATGCTGCCCCTGCATGGCAACATGCAGCACAACCTCATTATGTACAACTCCAACGTATACAAAATCGAGCAGCCAGGATGATTACAGGCCACAGCAGACACACGCGAACAGTACAACTCCACGAAGATCTGTCTCTTCCTATGCTTACGGATGCTATTGACTTTCACTGCCGTTCCTTCTGGAATCGTATAACCCACTCCCCTCAACTTACCTTGAACACCCAGGGCACTGTACAGCCAGTCCGTCATACCCACCGTATGCCCCATCCCAGATAACCATTTCATAAACAGCACAGATCACCTGTCTTAAATTCTTGATTTAACAATTCAAACTACACTTCATAATCACCAATTTTATTGGAGGAATTTTTAATCCATCTTAGCCTCACTGACTTATTCTACCATCGTAGCCTCGCTTAACTAAATTGTTTTCCTTCCTCCTAGCCTCGCCACATTATGCTCCTACCTCAATTTCGACTTACATTGACTGCCTTAGGGATGCGACAGTTGCTCCCTAATCATTTCAATTATTAAATTCTTCATCCCACCAAAATAATCATATGGAAGTCATGAGCTTTTAGCTCGATACTTCACACATTAAACGTCATTATTTTTCTGCGATTCTGCGAGCATGAAGGGACCTTATAATACCGCTCAGTTAGTCCGTGTCTGTCTGTATGTATCTAGAAAATACATCTCAGAAACCACAAGGAGTATATTTAGATACTGTGGAAAAGGTCTGGGCTAGACTATCTTGGAGCCGCTAGAAAGGTTTAGATTGCTGCAATCGCTTATTTCCAACCCGATCCTTTCAAAACACATGTTTTCAAATTGCTTCCATTCTCATTAGACCCATCTTCACCAAAATTATCAAAGGAATTATTAGATACAATACAAAAATACTGTGTATGTTGCCACCCCAAGTACCCCAGTTGTCAGTGTTGCCAATTTACTTTGTAACAAAAATGAATGTTTTTTGTGCCAGGAACTCCGAGCCTTCGTTAGTAGTGTGTGGTGTAGTTTCATAAGAAATTATTTAGTTATTAACTTGTAAATAACCAAAGACGAAAAAAAAAGAGATCAGAAAATATAAATAATTTATGTTGGATTAACTTGCAAAACTGTGATACTTGTAAAACTGTTTGCATTCACTATCAGGAACCTCTTAGCCCTTATAGTAACAAGGTCAAAATGTTACGTAAAGTACTAAGACTAGGTTATTTTGAACCCAGGCATTTTTTTTAAATAGGGACGGGGGAGAATAAAGGTTTGCTAAAATAAAACTCACTATTATAAGCAACGCTTGGCAGAACGGGAAAGGACTGTTGTACAGTTTTAGCAAGCGAAAAGATAAAACTTGTTTTCTGTGACACGCCGCTACGACTGGTTACGAAGACAGGGTGAAATTGACCCAGCGATAATTTATGCTACATTTATTGGTATTTTAGTATATCAATTTTACTTAAATGATTTGTAAAAGTGAAAACGGTTGTTGATGGAGGAATACCTAAGTACTATGTCACGATGGCTCTTTGAAATAATACAACTCCTTCAGAAAACGTCATCTGGGTCAAATTGACCCAGTATTTGTACTAGAAGGGTTCAGATAATTGTGATCCATAAATCAACAATTTTGGTCAAAATGTAGCATATATCATGTCTGCAATGAGGAGACTTGCGGGCTAGAATCACACTTCTAGTGACTGTCATCAGTCGCAGCCGCTGAAGGGGAGCCAGTGTGCCATGGCACTACCAATGAATGAAGGAGAAAAGTTTGTATATTTCTATATCCCATATCACATACAAGCACAGTTTTTCGCTATATTTGTAACCTGTTCTAAACCTGTGACGTTCCACGCAATGATTCATTACTCTCCGAATCCCGTTGGAGCCCGCTAGAATATGGCACTCCCAAATGTCTAAAAAAATATCCCAAACTACCCACGTCTCCCATTCAAGCAATACTTCTTACCTTTCAAAAAGTTATTAAAACACTATAACTAGTATAGACAATCGAACAAATGAATACTACTAGCCTCAGGCCCAGCGCACTTATATCGAGGAATATGTTTTTGCGCTGGACAGACGGTAGGAGGCGGAAGCGTACACCCGTACACAATCGAGACAGCATTGCCAATTTAGCAACTTTGTAGCTAAGACTAGTTATATTGCATACTTATTTAACTACTAAAGATTCTCACTTTTCTAGTGTGGATAGGGATTGAGCTACCTTTTGTGCATGCTCTAACGACAAACACTGCTAATTCAAGCGTTGTTAAGATAAGATTTTAAGCACATTTAGATTCCTATTTAGCTATTTTCAAGTAATTATTGTTAGCAACACTGTATCGAGTATCGCCTCATAATTTTCTTTTGTTTAAGATATAAGTAAAAAAAGTTGAGAAGGCACCCGTTTTTAAAATCTTGCTACTTCTAGCAAATTAAAGTGAAATTTTACAAACAAAAGTTATTTCTACAATGAGGAGGTGCTGAAATTATCTCGTACCGGTGTAAATACAACGTATGAAGCCAACGCAGATTTCCCCTTCAGGAAAATAATGTTTAATATGTGGTTGAAATACATTGAAAATGAGCTTCATCAATGAAAATATGTTATGCACGCAGGAAATGTTTTATATTGTAGATGATGTAAAGTTAGTAAAATTCTATTAGAACTTAGATTCTTGCTTAGAGTTAATGTACCCGGAAATTTGAATAAAGCAGCAGGAGGCAATTCCTTTCTACCATGGCCCAGGAGTAAAAAACAAATTATCTAAGAAGTGACTTCTTAGTGAATAATCAGAACATTATTAGTGGATGAGGAACACAATTATCCTACCTATTATGGAATTGAGAAGCGAACGAAGGAAAAGGATAATCTAGCTCACTTCTAATTCGATTGCATTTAGTAGTAAAGGTAAGCTCTACGCCTCACTATATTTTGTAAACGCAACTTTTACTTTAGGTTCCCCCACAAATGTAAAATTTATAGGAGTGAACTAATGTGATGCATGCCATGCCTAACATGAAGTGATACCATGAGAATTCCTCCGCATACCGTCGTGTTTCCATATGGTTAACAACTTGATTACGTAGGGCTATATGTCATATATGGAAATAATAGAAATATGCCTTTTCGTACCATTTTTTGGATTGCTGACTCTTGCTCTTCTCCTAGAGGTACTCTCAAAGCGACAAATTTAGTTCTTAACATATTTCAAATAATTGATATCAAACAAAGATAATTGTTTTACTTAAACTTAATCGTCCTAACCTAACCTAAAAAAAGAAACTGATAAACTTTCGAAAGAGCTCTTTATCCTAATAAAATGTGTTTTTACCTCTGCTATGAAACAGCCAGCTCTCCGTGAACATTAGCACTCCTCTAATCCTTGGTAGAAATTCACTTGTTCCTCAGAAGGAACAATAACTGGAGTGCTGAAGTTGGAAAAAATATTTTAGGTGGAACGGTTCATTTATAAACCCATTAATTTATACAATAAGGCATTTTCACTTACTTTTACAATAGAGAAAAGGATAACCAATGTACCCTTTAACAAGAAGGATGCTATTTAAAAGTGTCATAACTATGATTACAACACGTGTAATCAGTAGTGTCCCCGGTGGGTGAGTTGTAACGCTCGTTGCCTTGTAATCAAGGGATCCCGTGTTTGTTTCCCGGTGGGGACATAAGTGGTTCGGAAATCACGTTAAACTATAGGCCCAGTCCTTAGAAGCTTAGCTGCTCGTTTAGGACGTTAATAACAATTCAATTCATTTCACTGGTATTCAGTATCATATTAACATTTAGGAATTGTCGCTGATTGTGAATTATTGTTTAAAACAAATATATAGTAAATATACATTGTCACGGCAAGAACACAAATCCGTGATGCCACTAACAGTTCAGTTTAAACTTATGGTCAAAATATATTTGGAAAACTCTTTCGAGATTATTTTATCTCTATTTTCGCGAATTTGTACCTGTACTCTCGAGACTAGATTTTAATTATGCCGGAACTCCGTTACAGCCCAGGTTCAGTACTTCTCATACGTTGTACTTTAACTTCCTACTCTTCTAAGTTAAAATATTTGGACGTTTACTCTCAGATTTCTTAGGCTTAGTTCGTTAACTTCAATTCAAGCTATATTACTAGTTATTGAACGAACTATTCATAATACTACAAAATAGAATAGTTTACATTAGAATTAACAAAATTTTAATTGAGCTAGGTTAACGTTACCTAATATCAAGGAAACTAACACCATTTTAACTAAACTAACCTATTCCACGCGAAGTGTAATCTTTCGAAATTAATGCAAGTGTTACAGAAATCATATATAAATAATCTTAGGATGAAACTAACCTAACGTTCTGCACCCAATAACCCATTTTTCAACATTAACATGAAATTATTCGAAAAATCTATATTTTATGGTACATGAAACTAGGATGACCTAAAGGAAACAATTCAGAGGTGTAGTTGAGCCAGGGCGGAGCAGGACGCCGCCCCGGTAATTTAGATATTGTTCCCTATTTTTTAATTCATTTCCTAGAAATTGTTTAGAATACATTAAACACTAAAGTAACCTGACACTACAGAACACTTATTGTTCCGTTTTATTGCCTAGTTAAAAGGCACAACAATGACGATTATAGGCCGATGTTTTTGGTGAAAATTACCCAATTTGGCTAGCGCTTTACTGAAGGGTATGGTTGATTACTGTTCTAATACGAGTGGCATTATTAGAGCAGCTTTATAACCCTTTTTTATAATTTTTATCGTGTGATCAAGATGGTGGACTTCAGTGATCAGAGAGGACATTTTTGCGAGCGCAAGTCATATAATTCATTGTATTCCTTTGTTCAAGTGAAGCTACGTAAATCATAAAAAAATATAACCAATTAATTCGATTGCATGTTTTATTACTAATGCCAGCAGTAATTTGGTGAACCAATTACTAAAAAGTAAACAGGAATAATAAATAATTTTTGAATGAAACTAACTTACTCTAATATTGAGCCGCCGTAGCTCAGTGGTAAAGCGTTGACGTAGCATTCGTGAGGCCGTGGGTTTGATCTCAGCGAGCGCCCATCCTGACTGAAGTTTATTTATTTATTGCTTTTCCTCAGTCACAACAGGTAAATGCCGGGATGACACCTTCAACGTATGCCCTGGCTAACACCTTCACGAATCCTTTTCCCTCCTCTATCCTGGTCTGACACTTAGGCGACTAAAAAGACCATAAATAAATTTCAAGTTCTAACCTAAGTTTACCAACTTAAAAGATATTAAGCTAATGTTCTTCACCTGCTAAACAAATATTTTACACAGAAATTACTGTTGTAAACATAATCAACTTTTGAGGGGCATCGTAACTTTTTCCTAAATATCATTACATACTCTATCAGAAAACAATACTGGACTGAATGCAACCATTGAAAATTTCATGAATATATTAAGTCAGGGAGCGGAGTGCACACTTCCAGTCTAAACCAATATGAACCAAATTTTATGTTTTAACTCAATTTTTTATGCTTAATAACTCTGTGGGGCCCGTTTTTTATTTATGTCTTAATTCTGGCAAAAAATGTAAATATTATTTGCAGTATTTTCTATTCTATACAGACTACGATATACTCTTACATGAATAACACATGAATTAAGACTTAAATTTAAACACATGGGACACACAGCGATAAGGAGTGTATTAAACTGAGTTAGAACTGAAAATTTAGTTCACATTTGATTAGACTGGAAGTGGACAAACAAATTTAAATATTTGCTTTGGCGTCTATCTTTCAACATTAAGTAGTTACTCCAGTATCGTTTACATGGAGTTCGATGGTTATTATCGACAGAGCTGCGATGTTGTATCAAATTAAACTTAGCACTGAGCGGCGTTAATGCTTAATTCCTTTTAAGACATTTTACTTCATATGAATTAACTGTATAGGTTATCTAATATTTTTACGTTTCTTTATTTCCAGCCACTGGGATGCTAAGTGAGTCTGACAACTTTTTTTCTCAGATGATAGAGATTGACGTTTTGGTTTCCAATTTCCAACAGAAGATCTGTAACGGATTTAACAGTTTTGTTGAACAAGGCGTAAATGACAACATATTCTTGGAAGCAATTACTTATTGACAGTGACGACAATGATTACTAAGGAGGTCACTAAACACGATTGATCAAACGAAGACACTGGTTACTCTGTTAATTTGTTACGCCATCGGAACTATCTCAAGGCATAGCAATGTGTGTACAATTACTTGACTTGAACCCACCATTATTTTTTTAAAAAAAGTATAATAAAAATAGTATTTACCATGGCACTTGTCTATCATTCATCATGCAAATAGAAATAATTTATTATTTTAAGACAAATGCGTTAAGAAATACTTATTTAACACACGTTTTACTTTTAAAGTTTTACTCAAGACTTCAAAATAAATTTGATTTTACAATGTATTACCTTCGATCCATATTTCCCAAAGGTTACAAACAAAGGAGACATTTTTTATTTGCTTGAAAGTAATGCAAAACTTGTATTTTATGATACTGAATATAGTAACGTATGTTAGTAATATTGTAATTCTCACTAATGATAATGCAAATTACATGCATTGAAAACCTCCGAAGATCGAACTTTACGATTTCCTAAAAACAAATTTCCTTGGATTCTATAAATATAATTTTATAGACGAATTTTCCCAGGGCTAGTAAAAGCAAAGCTTCCTTTCAGCTTGAAAATAAAATTAGCAAAAGCTAGACATCTTACGTGCATTTTGCGATAACTTGCAGTACTAAATCCAAACTACAAACAACATTATTTATATGAGCAATCTTATTTTCAAAAAATAAGATGTGAAATCCCTTTTGCTTATACAAACATAATTCATTGTCAAAACCCTATTTTCAAAATTAATTTTTTAGGTTCTTTTTATTTATTTATTTATTTATTTATTTATTTACAAATAAGTTTCAAATATGGTAATTGGCGGCCATTTTATGTTGAAACATTAAGAAAAGTAAATAAAAACAACAAAAAGAAAAATAAGATATACAACGACGTCACGATAAGAAGAATTTACAAGTACAGTTTGTTAATCTAAACCATAAACGGGCTCTGAGAGGCAAAAATTTCACATGCATGTGGGAGAAAATTATACTTTGTATTCTTCTTCTGCTTGTAAGTGACTTTTGAACCATTTATGGCAATGTTTGCATAAAAGAGAGGCTAGATTGGGTGTTGGTGGAATGAGGACAAAATGGTTTATTTATGATAAGTTTATTTTCGCACGCAGAATATTCATTAATAAATTTATGTAAGAAAAATGAGATCACCAATGACGCAACGAGCTCGAATGGATTTGGTATTCAGTATTTCAATTGTCTTTCAATTGGATTGTCTTTCAATTAGCTTTAACTTCCAGATATCGCACGAGGTAACGAATTTAGATATCTTGAAAGCTTAAGCTATTATGAAGAGTGGATATTTGTCTGTAGAGTTTACAGTCGTCGGAAAGTAGTTTATATATTGCCTGAAAACTACACAATTTTCTTTATTTTCAGCTTAAATAAGTTGTAACCAAAACCAACTCTTTGTCATACTGGTTCATACTCTTTTCTGTATAATTATGTTACTTTATTTTTAATTTAGTTGTTTAGTACGTGTGGTCAAATTACAAACAAAAAAATGTTGAAGTACTTAAAACTAGCGATATCAATTGCGTTTCACGAAACTATTAGACTCCAAAATATAGTGCATTGAAATATTTTACGCACATTTCCAAAGAGACTGCTAGTAATTACAAAATATAAATAAAAAAATCATAAAACACATATTATTCAGAAAAATTAATGTTAAAATTGAGAAAGAAGTACATATAAGAAATAAAATTTACTTTCTGTGTACATTCAAATGCCAACACCGCCAATGCATGGGTGCTGACTGAGAATCCACGGTCCCATACAAACGACAACTGCCAACTCCAGAAAACCGGTAAGAATATTCGGATCCTTCCAACAAATACGGGAAAGTTTAAGAGTAGGCTAGTAGAGGGCACATCATTTTAAGTAGTTTTACTAGCCAATGGCAAGGGAAATATTCAACTGGAGACTCTCAGTCAGGAGCACGTGTACTGGAGGGCTAAACTTTCGGTTGATTAATACAGTATTCACAAATCAAGACCACCGAGAAACGACGTGTTTTGTCCATGTTTTGGCAAAATTGAGATAAGAGTGACATCATATAACTCCTGAAAAGACTTTTCCAACAAGCTCTCATGTACAAAAATAAGATGCATAGTCCGTCGGCTAGAATCAAATCTTTATTCGATGTCCTGGTATGCACAATGCTAACTCTAAACTTTTAAACTCTCTCCCGTACAATCATTAAAATAGACAATACACGTTCTTTACCAGTATACTTCAAATATTAATGTAATTACATACTTGGAACTTTCCAGGTAGAGTGCATTAGAATATATCAATTTGATCATTTTCGTTTTAAAATATAGTCATCACTCGTTAGCCATTAAATGTAAATTTACATCATTTTATATTCTCGACATGATGGTTCTTTATTCCACAGGGGAGACTTCGTCGACTACATAGATTTCCAAGGGCCTTCTGAATATATATACTTAAACGCTAGTAACATGCAACTATTAAGAAAAAAGAAAAATATCAGGTCATTCAGGTACCCTGGTGGCTACAAGATACTATTACATAATCGTATTCAAGTTATAGCTATGGGAATTAGTCTTTTTCCATGAAAGATTAACAATACTTCCTTGAGATATAGAAAGACGGCCCAGAGCATGTATAGCATTGGAGCATTGAACTCTGTACCAGGATATCATACTAAATTTCAGAAGGAGTTAGTTTGAAAAGAAAAAGATCCAGTAATAAACCAGGTATTTCATATCTGAATGGTGTTTTAAATTAAGAAGAAAATGGGAAATTTGTATCTTTGGTTAAGGGCGTTTCCTCCTAATTGAGGTTAAAATTCAGGATACCGGATAATAGTTCTACTCAAATTCACGATTACACTTTTCCTTGTCAAGATTGTGTTTCCTCATTTTAAAATGTTACAGTCTTTGATCAGAAAGAGAGAGAGAGTAGAGTAAATGACGGTTGAGTGAAGTTTCGAGCTATGCCTTCCAACTTAAATGTAACTTGACGGATGAAAGAGAATCTCTATGTTGTCAGCACTGCAACTGTCGCAGGAACTGGGTATAAATGGCGGGGGTGACAGCAGGTGTCCCTGGAAAGGTCACATCTGTGAGGATGTTAATAGCTGTTGTAACCAGGACTGAAATTCTCGCTGTTGTGGTAGAGGTAGCAGTGTAATCAAACAAGTCTTTCTTGAGTTTCTCAAATATTTGTTGAAACTGAGGTCCTTGGAAGAGATGCATAATGTTTTGAATAGTAGAGCCAATGTTAAGATCTTGTGAACTGGAAGTATTGCTGTCAAGAAGTGGAGAAGTGACAGGAGAACTGTTGCTTGGAGATTGTGACTCAAGTGCTGGAGGATGATTGGCAGTCGGAGATGTAGAAAGAGGTTTTTGGTGTTAGAGTTGCGTTTCTGCTTTTCTGACTTGAAAAAAAAAAACATCCACTGTAGTTTGCAGGATAAGGTTCTCCGCAATTGACACAAGTAGCAGGTTCATTGGATTTCTTTTCGCAGTATTTTGTAGCGACTATATAGGCAATTTAAATTAAGTTAATATATTAACTGAATATGTAATTGTAAAAACGGACCACCTTTTTGGTGGTTTTTATTTCTTTCTTGTATCAGACTCTCTGGGGGTAAACGCATCTTTGCGTCACAAATGGTTCTAATCCAAATACCAAAAGAGTGGCATGATAGCCACCAAAAAACTATACTTCATATCCTTACTGAGTTAGAGAAGATCGTTTTTGTTGTTTTTTCTCGAAACGTCATAAATTTGACTCGGATCCCTTTTTACAATAACTTGTTCGACTAAGAATTAGACTATTGTTTTTTAGAACCAAATTAATGGGGGCAAATTTGAACGAGACAATGCTGTAGATATTTTAGGCCCATTGGTCTCCAGAGGCCCTAATCGTAGCAAATATTTATTTGTCTATTTTGATATATTTAGCAGGTTTGTAAGAATATTTCTTCTCAGAAGAGTTACTGCTCAGGTAGTTAGTAAGTGCATAATAAATCTATTTTGCGAGATAGGATTCTTCAGAAATATCATATTTTCTCTGGTCGCATGTTGTCAGACACGCTCAAGATGTTGAAAGCAAAACAAGTTCATTCAATTAGATTCCGCCCTCAATCTAATCCCTCGGAAACCGCTGTGGGTAAAACGAGAAACTTTCTGGCAATGTACTGTAAAGAACACAAAAATTGGACCCGATTTATAAAGCAAATAGAATGGGCAATCAACCAAAAACTTCCCATATAACTCAATTCAGTCCCAATCGTATCCAACTTGTAAGGGAACTTCTCACCCCTTTCAGTCTTGGTAAAGTAGAAGGTGAAAGCAATAATTCAGTTGTCAATTATCCACAATTTGTAGCCCAGGCAGAGTAGGCATTCAAAAACATTCTTGAGGTAGCAAATAGGTTTCATTTGAAACCTAAAAGAAATCAAGAAGTTAGATACAATAAGCATCGTCGGAGTCATTCTTTGAAAGTAAGGGATAAAGTGTTGCTAAAAACGTACGGTGTCTCGTGTGCACTTAATCAAAGCGTGACAGGTCTTTAAGTTAAGTTTCATGGACTTTATCAAATAATTTATCAAATAAACACTAACAATTTCGTGATAAAATACTTGAAAACAAATAAGACATTAAAAGCAAACATCGATCAGTTGAAATTTGTTCCGGAAATACCTGATTTTGTTAAGCATTCAAGAGACTTCACAGATTATTACAGGAAATTAAAAGAGGAACCAATTCAAATAAAGCCGTGGTTCCGTTACCAATTCCGTAAGAAACCCCAGAACAAATGGTCTGGGGAACTGCTTTGTGAGTAAGCCAGTAGGTCACCGCTGACACAGCCGAAGCGCTGCTGGACGCTGCATGCAGCGTGTTTGAAGTTGTCCCCCCAAGATTTTCTTTGGGCCACTTAGACTTCAATTTGGGCTAGTTGGGCTAGCCACTTCCAGCTTTTGGGCTAGTCAAATAAAAGAGTTAGGGGTGTCTAAAGTTTGGGGTGCTAACTTCACGCTAGCCCCCAAATGTTTGGGCCAGCCGAGATTTCGCTTGAGCAGTGTAGTACTCATTTTGGGTTCGTTGGGCTAGCAACTTTCAGCTTTTGGGCTAGTCAAATAAAGAAGATATTGGTGTCAAAAGTGTCCAGAACGTTGGAAACCCCATTTCAACGATACGCCACTGAAACTTGGGCTAGCCGAGATTTTCTTTGGGTTACTTAGAACTTAATTTGGTCCGGTTGATCTAGCAACTTTCAGGTTTTGGCCTAGTCAAATAAAGGAGATAGAAGTGTCCAAAGTTTTGGGGGCTAACTTCACGCTAGTCCCCCAAATTTTTGGACCAGCCGAGATTTTCTTTGGGCGAGTTAGAACTCAATTTGGTCTGGTTGGGCTAGCCACTTCCAGCTTTTGAGCTAGTCAAATAAAAGAGTTAGGGATGTCTAAAGTTTGGGGTGCTAACTTCACGCTAGCCCCCAAATGTTTGGGCCAGCCGAGATTTCGCTTGAGCAGTGTAGTACTCATTTTGGGTTCGTTGGGCTAGCAACTTTCAGCTTTTGGGCTAGTCAAATAAAGAAGATATTGGTGTCAAAAGTGTCCAGAACGTTGGAAACCCCATTTCAACGATACGCCACTGAAACTTGGGCTAGCCGAGATTTTCTTTGGGTTACTTAGAACTTAATTTGGTCCGGTTGATCTAGCAACTTTCAGGTTTTGGCCTAGTCAAATAAAGGAGATAGAGGTGTCTAAAATTTGGGGGGCTAACTTCACGCTAGCTCCCCAAATGTCTGGGCCAGTTAGAACTCAATTTGGGCTCGTTGGGCTAGCAATTTTCAACTTTTGAGCTAGTCAAATAAAGAAGATAAGAGTTTCCAAAGTGTCCAGAACTTGGAAACCCCATTTCAAGATACGCCACTGAAACTTGGGCCAGCCGAGATTTTCTTTGTTCCACTTAGAACTTAATTTGCTTTGGTTGGGCTAGCCACTTTCAGGTTTTGGCCTAGTCAAATAAAGGAGATAGAGGTGTCTAAAATTTGGGTGGGCTAACTTCGCGCTAGCCCCCCAAATGTTTGGGCCAGCCGAGATATTCTTTGGGCCAGTTAGAACTCAATTTGGGCTCCCTGGGCTAGCAACTTTCAGCTTTTGCGTTAGTCAAATAAAGAAGATAG
>JAGDQP010053113.1:0-13631 GCA_022664845.1 Lepisma saccharinum | reverse complement strand
AGAAGGTTTGCTGCAAGGTGTCAACAAGTCACGCAACCGATAAAGTCACACCAAATATTGGAATCTTGTGACACCCACCACCCAATACAGGTGTCGCGAAACCTCTAGCGAGTATCGTCTGAGAAGTTCACGCCACTCAAAACGTTGCGGTTGCACAATTGGCGTTAATATATAAATACTAAAGTGTGAAATTAAGAGTGGATTTACTATGTGATCGTAAGAAAACGACATGGGGGGAAAAAGATCGGACGATTTCGAAGGTCATAACTATTGCACAATGCTTGTTCTAAGAAAGAGACTTTCTAAAACTGACATGGTTGTAGGTGAAGTGTGCGCGTTGATATTGTCCTACTGAAAGCAATACATTTCATGTTCGTCGTATATAAGTATGGTATGAAATCCTGTACCAATATCAAATACCGGTCACTATTCCTTTCTGTTCAAGGAAAGTGATAATAATGCACTTTCGAAATATGTTGATCCATATAGCAACTTTGTTGCTATGAAGGATTTCTTTGTGTAAGGTGGATTATCGGCTGACCATTGAAGTGACATCACACCACTTCCATCCACTATTAGTTATGTAGCCAACCTTCATGAACAGTTATACGTTTTGTAAACGACGTGAAACATCCGTGATAATCTAGCAGGAATTTATTTATTGCCCATAATTTGTAGAGAAAAATGCAGATTCTTCCTGATTGAACATAATATACTGAAACACCACCTCCAGGCGATTATTCGTAAGAACCTCTTGGAGCTGATAACCATTTGCATTTATCTACATTAACATTTTTCTAAACTTTAGTAAGACTAACTATACTTCGTGCCAAGTCAGATACACGTTTGGTCTCTATTTCTACGGGGCGAATGTTTTCGGAAAGATCCTCCCGTGTTTCTCAATATCTTTGAGTGTAACGCTAAGAAATAAAAATCCTTTCTTCGTATATGGATACCATCGTAAAATAGGTTAAGGCATTATTAGTTCAGAAAAGGATTCTCCGAAGACAGGAAAACATCACTACTTAGTAGAGCTAGTTTTATTTATTACACACACAAAGTACATTCTGTGGATGCAAAATAATTATACTTCACAAGTTGCTACGCTCTTAAGATACATGGCTGTAGACTACAAATACCATAGAAAGAGTGATCTTAAGAGGTGTCTCGTTAGATGGTACTGTAGTGTGGGAACCTTTAATTTTTAAGATATTTGTTGGGACTCAAAATGGCGTCTGCCTGAATGTCTATCCCATGTCTCCCGAAAATTATTTTAACTCTTACAAATGAACAAGGGTTCATTTCATTAGTAGTTAATGGATGTTTACCATCTGTCCGAAAGGATTTATTTTTGAGTCATGTTCCTGTTTCCATGCGAGAACTTGATTACATTGTGAGAAATTATTCTAAATTCCAAAATTATGAATCCCAGTTCAATTTAGAATTTACTGAGTGTAATAATTCTGTTTTTCCCAAACCATCTAGGAAAGATAAACCCAGAATTAAATGTTTCTTTTGTGGAAAGAATCATTTGATGAAATACTGTTGGGAGAGAAAAGCGAAACTTAGTGAGTATGAAAAACTTAAAGGTTTAAATAAACAAGACAAATTCTCTCCGACTATGAACCAAAATTTTGGTAAGAAATCAGTGTACATTCCCATTAAAGTTGGTAATAAGGAATACTAAGGTCTACTTGATACCGCATCTAGCTGAAAACGACGCGTGATGCTTTCGTAAAATCAGACCTTCAGAACAGCAGGTTACCGTAGAAGATGTGCAACAGATCCGTAGAGGTAAAGGACTGTCCAAAAACAAAAAAAGGAGTATATTTTACAGATGCGGGCGCTTACATATTTCCAACAAGGAGTACAGGTCATATTTACCCTTGCAACTGAAATATTTCAAATGAAAACGCATTGGACACATTAGACGAATTTGTCAATAAAAGGCGAAAGGCAAATGTGCTGACGAGGAAATACTCATTTGGTTCAACCATATAACTTAGATAACATTTGTTTGAATACTATAATGATGTTCTCGTTCACCTGGAGGCTAAGGAAGAATAGAAAGTGGAGTGCTTACCAACATCTCAAGCCAGACGCCTGAACGACATTTTCAGGTACTGTTCGGGATATGTCAGATAACGGAAATGAAGGCAGTACGATTCCTTTGGTAGAGTTACAAATTGTAAAACAACAAATAAATGCAATAACGAATACTGCACACGAGAAAATTGTCATTGGCATGGATTTGCTTTTCCATTTGGATGTTATTCTTTTACTGGAGTCATGTAAACAGGCGTTACACTTAGTAAACAATACGGATTTACAGATAATTTTATCGAGACAGGTACATTAGATTTGCCAAATATGATCATAGGTAGTGAAAAAATCAACATCCAATTTCCAGGTTGGTCATTGGAACTGAAGAGCACGTTACTACCAACATCACTGCAGGAACCGATATTAAACTCTCTTTAATATTTAGGCTTTAGCAAGCTTATACAACTTCAAGAAACTAACTGGCAGGGGGTTTCAGCGACAAATCTGAAAATTCAGTCTCAAATTGCTCATTGATTAAAAAAGGATTACGAAGTATTTACTATTGTTAAATATAAGAGTCAATTCAGGTGAATCGGTTCTACTCCATGAAAAAATTGGAAGTGACTAGAACAGTCACAGTTCTCGAGGTAAAGAATCTAATGATTCTAGTGAATATTTAACGTATTCTAATGAGCTCAATGGTGAGACGAATATGAGAAACAAATCTCGAAAATATTTGCGGAATAGTTACAAGAATGATTCAAAGAAAAAAACGATTCTTTCAAATCGCTTCATAGAGTCGATTTAACGGTTCCGAGTCTAGAGTTAGCTGCTTTCATAAATAATCAAGGACTGATGCATAGTTTCTATTCACCTAATTTTACTATACAACTAAGTGATTTAGAGCGAATGGTGAATTCAAGTATCACTGAGACCCATTAGCCCGTCTCCTAATGATTAAAATCCATAAGACGGATCAGGAAGAACGGCAGTTCTTCGATTGACGCTAAGCAACGAGTCTGTTATCGCTACTCACATATACAACTAATTTCGGAACTAGCAAACTATAAGACGGATTCTAATATTTGAAGTTGCATTTGAAAGCCCTTTGCCATATAAACATACAAAAAACAATGAATATTTAGGACCTCCCAGGGAGCCCTAGGGCGGTTTGGAAAAAAAGAGTATTTCACATTTCTTGTGATAGTACTTACAACAGACCATATAGGCAACCGAAGCTTGCAAAATTGTAATCTACGCTTCAATACCTTTCAAACGACGAACCACATGTCAATATCGGTGAAGGGGTTCAAAAGTTATGACCTTTCTAACCAAATCACTGAATTTCACAAATGATAGAATTGGGCCTCGGTCATTCTACCTATCTTTTTGGTTAGCGGAAAGTGCTGGGGGGGGGGGGGGCAATTGCGCTCTCCAACAAGTTGGTGTAAATCAAAGCTTATTTTGTTACTGTTTTCGAGATATTAGTTATCGTTTTCGAGATACGGACCAAAATTGGCCTTTCGCATGAAGACTTCCACTTTTGTTTAACAGATAGCCTTACAAACTAAGATATCAGTATAAAAATCACTTCGGGGTAAAAACATGAGTGAGCGAATAATTCTACTCACAAAAGAAGTAAGTTGTCCGTTTTTTGATTTACTTTCTTTGTGTCACTTTGTGGAGGAAGGATACTAAATTTCCTAATTTTGTTACAAAGGAAACACTTCTTTCATAGTGACACAGAAAAAGTAACTAGCAGAATGGATATCACCTTTTTTGTGAGCAGACTTCTTGCGTCACTCTTGTCTTTATCCCGAAGGGTTTTTTATACTGATATCCAGATAACACAGATACTATCAGGGGGCAGAGCAAATCCGAATGACTTTATTTAGGATTTACTCTCATCCGTTATACGGATTTAATCCGTTATAGAATTATCAGTTAATCGATTTTTTAAAAAGGGCTAAAAATGTTAATAATGATTTTAAAGTATAAAAATAAATATTTATAATTAAGTGATATCAGCTTCTGTGAAGATGAAATCCTGCACTGGACTCGATTCAGGTGCTCTAAAGCTGGAAGCCAACGTTGTAATTTCTAGACCACAGCGTCAGCTGGAACCCAAATAATTTTGAAATGAATTTACAACACAATATTATGAATATGACACGTTAAGCTGAAACTGAATACACAAAAATAACTGGAGCAAAACATGAACAGTATTAGAGCCAGTTCCTTGGATCCCTGCAACGTTGCCAGCAAAATTGAAGTACCTATATTGGATTCGTAATTTAATGTGCCCGTACCAACTACCTTTGAAGTAAATGCAGTATTTAAATTTTGATCTACAAATGAGCAACTGAAATCAATTCCAAGTTACAACAAAAACATTTCTGCACTGTAATTAGACTGTTATAAAAGTTCAAACATTCCTGTAATAAAGTTGGGCAAATGTAGGCGCCTGGAAATGTCAAATTATATGGCTAATAAAATTTACCCACGTTGCAGTCTCCAGAAAAAAAATGAAGAGGGATTTGAATACCGGTTGTTTAATTAGAATTGTATCGTCTTGGTGAGTATGGATGGTCTGTGTAAAACAATTCGTTCTAAATTTCAAACGTGTGTTAAACATACTCGATTGTTTTAAATATTGTGTATAAATCATTTGATTTAAACGATGTTTTTAAGACATCTTTAAATCACGCTAACCTTATGTTTCTTCTTTCAAACATATTAGTTTTAAGAGTAATAGAGGATGTGTTTTACCAGTAAAACGTATGCAATTTGAACTGTGAAAGCTAGTTTCCAAAATAATCAGTATTATGACGCTGAAAGTCTACACGAGGAGTCATAAAATGCGTTGTTTTTATTTGTTCTTTATTGGTGGAATGCAAGAAGCGTTCCACAATTTAAGCTTTAAAGTATTTCGTGGCTTCTATTAATGGACAATATCAATACTATTTAGACGTAATGTCAATATTAACACAAAGAAACGTGATTTTACACGTTAAAGTCCATTAATTAGAGATTCCTGAAGTCTCTGAAATATGTTGGAAAAATACTGAAGTGGAATTCTAACACGGTGGAAGTCTTTATGAAGCTACAGGAGCTGATTAAATACATTATTTTCAAGCTAAATATCGACGTTTGGTGCAAAATTGAGTTATCCTGACTTTATGTGAACAAGATGATAGCTTCTGCTACATTATTTTAAAACGGACGTTTTTGTCGATTTAACCAAAACTATGTAATACATTCTTATTTTAGGGTATCCTTGGATTCATAAAATTAATTATTTACTGAAATTCGCTGACAAGGCTATTTATTACATTCAACGAAAACTGTTACAGGTGGTAGCAAGACTGGCTACGAATCGGGTGACCCGGGCCCGGGCTCGGAAGTATTGGATTCAATGGAATTATAGGAAGCATCTTCTTTATTGTTGGAGGAAGGTGAAGTCATATCCTCAGAGAGGGTCATCTGTTCCGCCATAGCTTTTTTAAGGGCCACCGGTGTGTACGGTAAAGTTTGCTTATTAAGGGCAACGAATGTGGCTTTTATATCTTATCTTTTGTACTTCTTGAATTGTTGCAGAGAACTTCCGTCTCTACTTTTCGCTTTTGTGCGTAACTAGGCTACTGCAGGGCCCGGCGGGCGTACCAAGCACTAACCGTCGTAGCAAAAGCATCGTTTATTTGCTGGAGCGAAGAACACAAGCATCCGCTTACATATGTGTCCCAACGTTGAATGATAAATACTTTTGGTGTCTAATTTTAATAAATAACAAATCTTAAGAAATTCGGTAAAAATGAAGCTACAATCCAAGATATTACGATTTATAATGTTGTAGTTCCATTAATTTCAAACACCGGCATAAACGAAAGGAATGCTTAACAATTGAAGAAAGTATAATAACATTTTCATATTCGTTATCTACCAACTAGCGAAAATATGACATATGCAAAATCCATATTTTTAAAAATAATCACAGATATAAGATAAAGATGATATACTATATTTATCAATTGAATACTTAATGATAAATGTCTTACTCTTTACTGAAGTATAATAATATTTCTATTTAATGAAATAACCATGTATGTCAATTTATTTTATATTCCTATATTTTTCATTATTGTAGTAGAGTATCAAATATATCCTTTGTTTTCTTTTCCTAATGATACCTCTAATTGCTTTTCAGAGTTGTCATCGTTCAGTATTAACATAAACAACAATGGTAAACAATGGGTCAGCAAACTTTAATATAAATACTAAATGTATTGTTTTCTGGGATAGCTGAGTACAAAAATGCCCGATGTTTCTGCCATTACTCACATTTTTTTATAATCGGAATGGATATTTGTAACTACAAAGTGAGTTAAAAGTTACATTACAATCTTGTACTTCACAAACCCCTAAGAAAACAAAGCATTATAGTATACAGATGTAGAAAGCTGGGAAAGAACTACATTTTTGGTATAGATTATCAACGTAACCACCTTCTTGAAATCCGTCATATTGGATGAAGGTTATTGTTTGTTAATTGCAAGTTGTTCGTGTTCAGATCAAACAATACGATAATATTCTCAGAAAGTCATTTAATTCTTTGGATTCCATCTACCTCTTCATCAATGTGGCCTATCTTCAAATCCGCCATATTAGATGGAGATATTCTTTTCATATGGCAAGTAAGTCATATGGCATATCACGCAAAGGGAGAATGTTCCCAGAATGCCATTCCATGTGTTAGATTCGATCTAATTGTTACAGTGTTGGAGTTTACGACACTGATAGCTATGTCAGCACATATACTGCAGAATTTCAGGGAAAATAACTTGATACTTATCCATATTAAGTACTTATTAATGAACTTTAAAACCGGCCGGATATTCGTGCGATCTAAGGCGTTAGGCTAACGCTTCGAAAGTTCTAAGTTCGAATCCCGGCAAGGGCATGGATGTTTGTGGATTTTAAGTGGCTGTATATGGGCGGATGGGTCGAAGTCAAAAGTTACTAGACTGAACAATATAAAATCAAGTCTAATTAAAAATAAACATTTTACAATAAAATAAATGTAATATTAGGTACAGAGTTTCGATAACAGATAGCAAAAACACACAATAACCAAAAGTGCTCATAAGGCTA
The DNA here is from genome assembly GCA_022664845.1 of Lepisma saccharinum. Taxonomy (NCBI): domain Eukaryota; kingdom Metazoa; phylum Arthropoda; class Insecta; order Zygentoma; family Lepismatidae; genus Lepisma; species Lepisma saccharinum. Next base: position 6,440 of record JAGDQP010053113.1, on the reverse strand, counting down.
CTTAATTTTCAAAGTTCCCGCTAGATGCTACCTCCGAGCATAAATTTATTAACGTAGAAAATAAAACAAGAAACTGCATAAAAGTTCCCCTTACACAGTTTTGTACATCTTGGCTGTGAAGGAAGATAAATAAATATTTCCTTTTTTCTATACTAGTTACCTGACAGGCTATATGCATCCATAAAACTTTTGCTTCTTGCAATAAGATTCAGGTGAAAACGTCATTTGCTTGGAACATTTTGATAACGAATAACCTAGAAATTGTTCCACATTAAGTTACACTTTTCCTAATACGAAATCGAATTTACTCTAAACTATTTACAAAACTCTTATATCCGTAGAAATTATAGTCTACAGAAAATACCGTAAAAAGTGGCCTGATCATTAATAATGTGCAACAAAAACTATTTTCATGGCATTTAGCTTATAATCAATCAGTTTCAGAAAATATGCAACGCTCTGCAAATACAACCACCGGAAAGTAGAGATTTCTTAGTGATTTCAATATGGTAATCAGCGTAAGTCTATCAAAAGTATTTAATTTTACTGTATGTAAGAAACTAATAGCAATAGAAATGAAACAAACTCCCTCTACGGTAAAAAGTGTGATGGGACCGATTCTGAAGTGCCTATCACTCTATGACTTGACATTTTGTTGCCATTTTGAAACATTTCATCCGAAACCAACCATTAAAATTGAAATATATGGAAGGAGTCATGTTTACTGCGGTATACATCTATCAATACAAGTTTACGTATACACTGTTAAACCAACTGTGCCTTGTTCAGCAATATATTATGACGCTAATTTATACCGACGACCTACTTCGTGTTTATTTAAATGTTATCAATCAAGTCTCTGTGCACGTGGATAAGACTTCATCCAATACGCCTCATTGTAACCCTAACCTTTCTGCAACAGATGAGGCAGAACATCGACTTTCATACTATTCTATTTCACGGTATACTGGAGTAGTTACAAATGTAATTCCTATGGATTTCTACGGATTTGGCCTAGTAAAAAGGGCACTTTCATTTTGTCGTGTCACTACTCTCCGGAGCCTGTTGAAAGAGTGCAAGGAGGAGTGGTAGAAGAACTCCAGTTCCTGCACTTCGTTATAGCCTTCTACAGGCCAACTGGCAAGGAATATTGTGATCACATTAAGGCCAACCAATGGTGATCCCGTGGATTTTCCTATGGTACGTACTAGTTCAAAATTGGACACATAATCGCGGATTGACTTTCTGTATTTACGTGATATACGTAAGTTTGTTTAGAAGAAAGAAACGTGTTTCACACAAAAATATATTATTTTTAATAAATATTTTAACAAAATGAAACATTGTGTTGTACCCCAGTTAAGAGAATACCTAGCAGCTAATTTTCTTATTACGTGGTCCGTAGTTTAAATCCAGTGGCGGCCGATTGAACACAGCGTTTCGGATGCAACAATAAAATATAGGCTCTATTGTAGTTAAATCTTAATACAAGCTTAAATTGGATTCAAACGTTTCCTCAGAAATATTGTAATCTTCGTACCTTCAGCATACGCCAAAAGTAATTAAAAAAGAAGGTTTGCTGCAAGGTGTCAACAAGTCACGCAACCGATAAAGTCACACCAAATATTGGAATCTTGTGACACCCACCACCCAATACAGGTGTCGCGAAACCTCTAGCGAGTATCGTCTGAGAAGTTCACGCCACTCAAAACGTTGCGGTTGCACAATTGGCGTTAATATATAAATACTAAAGTGTGAAATTAAGAGTGGATTTACTATGTGATCGTAAGAAAACGACATGGGGGGAAAAAGATCGGACGATTTCGAAGGTCATAACTATTGCACAATGCTTGTTCTAAGAAAGAGACTTTCTAAAACTGACATGGTTGTAGGTGAAGTGTGCGCGTTGATATTGTCCTACTGAAAGCAATACATTTCATGTTCGTCGTATATAAGTATGGTATGAAATCCTGTACCAATATCAAATACCGGTCACTATTCCTTTCTGTTCAAGGAAAGTGATAATAATGCACTTTCGAAATATGTTGATCCATATAGCAACTTTGTTGCTATGAAGGATTTCTTTGTGTAAGGTGGATTATCGGCTGACCATTGAAGTGACATCACACCACTTCCATCCACTATTAGTTATGTAGCCAACCTTCATGAACAGTTATACGTTTTGTAAACGACGTGAAACATCCGTGATAATCTAGCAGGAATTTATTTATTGCCCATAATTTGTAGAGAAAAATGCAGATTCTTCCTGATTGAACATAATATACTGAAACACCACCTCCAGGCGATTATTCGTAAGAACCTCTTGGAGCTGATAACCATTTGCATTTATCTACATTAACATTTTTCTAAACTTTAGTAAGACTAACTATACTTCGTGCCAAGTCAGATACACGTTTGGTCTCTATTTCTACGGGGCGAATGTTTTCGGAAAGATCCTCCCGTGTTTCTCAATATCTTTGAGTGTAACGCTAAGAAATAAAAATCCTTTCTTCGTATATGGATACCATCGTAAAATAGGTTAAGGCATTATTAGTTCAGAAAAGGATTCTCCGAAGACAGGAAAACATCACTACTTAGTAGAGCTAGTTTTATTTATTACACACACAAAGTACATTCTGTGGATGCAAAATAATTATACTTCACAAGTTGCTACGCTCTTAAGATACATGGCTGTAGACTACAAATACCATAGAAAGAGTGATCTTAAGAGGTGTCTCGTTAGATGGTACTGTAGTGTGGGAACCTTTAATTTTTAAGATATTTGTTGGGACTCAAAATGGCGTCTGCCTGAATGTCTATCCCATGTCTCCCGAAAATTATTTTAACTCTTACAAATGAACAAGGGTTCATTTCATTAGTAGTTAATGGATGTTTACCATCTGTCCGAAAGGATTTATTTTTGAGTCATGTTCCTGTTTCCATGCGAGAACTTGATTACATTGTGAGAAATTATTCTAAATTCCAAAATTATGAATCCCAGTTCAATTTAGAATTTACTGAGTGTAATAATTCTGTTTTTCCCAAACCATCTAGGAAAGATAAACCCAGAATTAAATGTTTCTTTTGTGGAAAGAATCATTTGATGAAATACTGTTGGGAGAGAAAAGCGAAACTTAGTGAGTATGAAAAACTTAAAGGTTTAAATAAACAAGACAAATTCTCTCCGACTATGAACCAAAATTTTGGTAAGAAATCAGTGTACATTCCCATTAAAGTTGGTAATAAGGAATACTAAGGTCTACTTGATACCGCATCTAGCTGAAAACGACGCGTGATGCTTTCGTAAAATCAGACCTTCAGAACAGCAGGTTACCGTAGAAGATGTGCAACAGATCCGTAGAGGTAAAGGACTGTCCAAAAACAAAAAAAGGAGTATATTTTACAGATGCGGGCGCTTACATATTTCCAACAAGGAGTACAGGTCATATTTACCCTTGCAACTGAAATATTTCAAATGAAAACGCATTGGACACATTAGACGAATTTGTCAATAAAAGGCGAAAGGCAAATGTGCTGACGAGGAAATACTCATTTGGTTCAACCATATAACTTAGATAACATTTGTTTGAATACTATAATGATGTTCTCGTTCACCTGGAGGCTAAGGAAGAATAGAAAGTGGAGTGCTTACCAACATCTCAAGCCAGACGCCTGAACGACATTTTCAGGTACTGTTCGGGATATGTCAGATAACGGAAATGAAGGCAGTACGATTCCTTTGGTAGAGTTACAAATTGTAAAACAACAAATAAATGCAATAACGAATACTGCACACGAGAAAATTGTCATTGGCATGGATTTGCTTTTCCATTTGGATGTTATTCTTTTACTGGAGTCATGTAAACAGGCGTTACACTTAGTAAACAATACGGATTTACAGATAATTTTATCGAGACAGGTACATTAGATTTGCCAAATATGATCATAGGTAGTGAAAAAATCAACATCCAATTTCCAGGTTGGTCATTGGAACTGAAGAGCACGTTACTACCAACATCACTGCAGGAACCGATATTAAACTCTCTTTAATATTTAGGCTTTAGCAAGCTTATACAACTTCAAGAAACTAACTGGCAGGGGGTTTCAGCGACAAATCTGAAAATTCAGTCTCAAATTGCTCATTGATTAAAAAAGGATTACGAAGTATTTACTATTGTTAAATATAAGAGTCAATTCAGGTGAATCGGTTCTACTCCATGAAAAAATTGGAAGTGACTAGAACAGTCACAGTTCTCGAGGTAAAGAATCTAATGATTCTAGTGAATATTTAACGTATTCTAATGAGCTCAATGGTGAGACGAATATGAGAAACAAATCTCGAAAATATTTGCGGAATAGTTACAAGAATGATTCAAAGAAAAAAACGATTCTTTCAAATCGCTTCATAGAGTCGATTTAACGGTTCCGAGTCTAGAGTTAGCTGCTTTCATAAATAATCAAGGACTGATGCATAGTTTCTATTCACCTAATTTTACTATACAACTAAGTGATTTAGAGCGAATGGTGAATTCAAGTATCACTGAGACCCATTAGCCCGTCTCCTAATGATTAAAATCCATAAGACGGATCAGGAAGAACGGCAGTTCTTCGATTGACGCTAAGCAACGAGTCTGTTATCGCTACTCACATATACAACTAATTTCGGAACTAGCAAACTATAAGACGGATTCTAATATTTGAAGTTGCATTTGAAAGCCCTTTGCCATATAAACATACAAAAAACAATGAATATTTAGGACCTCCCAGGGAGCCCTAGGGCGGTTTGGAAAAAAAGAGTATTTCACATTTCTTGTGATAGTACTTACAACAGACCATATAGGCAACCGAAGCTTGCAAAATTGTAATCTACGCTTCAATACCTTTCAAACGACGAACCACATGTCAATATCGGTGAAGGGGTTCAAAAGTTATGACCTTTCTAACCAAATCACTGAATTTCACAAATGATAGAATTGGGCCTCGGTCATTCTACCTATCTTTTTGGTTAGCGGAAAGTGCTGGGGGGGGGGGGGGCAATTGCGCTCTCCAACAAGTTGGTGTAAATCAAAGCTTATTTTGTTACTGTTTTCGAGATATTAGTTATCGTTTTCGAGATACGGACCAAAATTGGCCTTTCGCATGAAGACTTCCACTTTTGTTTAACAGATAGCCTTACAAACTAAGATATCAGTATAAAAATCACTTCGGGGTAAAAACATGAGTGAGCGAATAATTCTACTCACAAAAGAAGTAAGTTGTCCGTTTTTTGATTTACTTTCTTTGTGTCACTTTGTGGAGGAAGGATACTAAATTTCCTAATTTTGTTACAAAGGAAACACTTCTTTCATAGTGACACAGAAAAAGTAACTAGCAGAATGGATATCACCTTTTTTGTGAGCAGACTTCTTGCGTCACTCTTGTCTTTATCCCGAAGGGTTTTTTATACTGATATCCAGATAACACAGATACTATCAGGGGGCAGAGCAAATCCGAATGACTTTATTTAGGATTTACTCTCATCCGTTATACGGATTTAATCCGTTATAGAATTATCAGTTAATCGATTTTTTAAAAAGGGCTAAAAATGTTAATAATGATTTTAAAGTATAAAAATAAATATTTATAATTAAGTGATATCAGCTTCTGTGAAGATGAAATCCTGCACTGGACTCGATTCAGGTGCTCTAAAGCTGGAAGCCAACGTTGTAATTTCTAGACCACAGCGTCAGCTGGAACCCAAATAATTTTGAAATGAATTTACAACACAATATTATGAATATGACACGTTAAGCTGAAACTGAATACACAAAAATAACTGGAGCAAAACATGAACAGTATTAGAGCCAGTTCCTTGGATCCCTGCAACGTTGCCAGCAAAATTGAAGTACCTATATTGGATTCGTAATTTAATGTGCCCGTACCAACTACCTTTGAAGTAAATGCAGTATTTAAATTTTGATCTACAAATGAGCAACTGAAATCAATTCCAAGTTACAACAAAAACATTTCTGCACTGTAATTAGACTGTTATAAAAGTTCAAACATTCCTGTAATAAAGTTGGGCAAATGTAGGCGCCTGGAAATGTCAAATTATATGGCTAATAAAATTTACCCACGTTGCAGTCTCCAGAAAAAAAATGAAGAGGGATTTGAATACCGGTTGTTTAATTAGAATTGTATCGTCTTGGTGAGTATGGATGGTCTGTGTAAAACAATTCGTTCTAAATTTCAAACGTGTGTTAAACATACTCGATTGTTTTAAATATTGTGTATAAATCATTTGATTTAAACGATGTTTTTAAGACATCTTTAAATCACGCTAACCTTATGTTTCTTCTTTCAAACATATTAGTTTTAAGAGTAATAGAGGATGTGTTTTACCAGTAAAACGTATGCAATTTGAACTGTGAAAGCTAGTTTCCAAAATAATCAGTATTATG
>JAGDQP010053112.1:3217-13632 GCA_022664845.1 Lepisma saccharinum | reverse complement strand
TAAAGTGGTGTCTGCTAAAATTCCTTCCAAACACTTCAGCATTATTAGAGACTTCTGTTGTCTAGAGCCACCAGCGTTATTATCACTGCATCAAGAGGAAACAACTAATATATCCAATATGAGCTCATAAAAAGGCACTAAATAATCCTGTAGAGAGCTTCAAGAAAATTCATTAAATAATAGGCGTAAAGGTATTTTTATTTGATTAGGTACCAAAGTGAAAACTATAAACTTGGCTGAATATATAGATATAGATATACTGGTCAAAACAATGAAAAGCAAAACAGGAACAGGAGTAAAGAGTAATAAAAGTTAGGGGAACAGTACTGCGAATTGAACCTAGTAGCTCTTCCTTAACTTATACAGCAGATCATGGATACAGTAGAGCAAAGGATATAAAAAGGAGGCATTGTTCACAAAACATGAAAAGGTACAAATCTACAATGTCGAATAAGAAGTCCAGTAGTGTGTCCGCAATAGACAGAGAGTACTTGTGTGCCACTGTAAGGAAGTGTTGAATAGGAAGAATGCCACAAGTGTCAGATTTACCTCATCAGGGGAGCTATAGGCACGCTGGAAGCAGAGCAACCACAGCAAATCATTGAAGACGCAGTCGGAATGTCGCCCAGTATCATTTTGTTCCTAAGGAGAGGGTTTCAACAATCTGGAAACGTTCTTTGACGGCTAGCACAGGGCCTTCGATGAGCCACGACTGCACAGTATGACCTGTACTTAGATTAGTGCTAGCAGCACGTCCGAACATGCGCCAAATGGCGACATAACTCAAATATGCACTGCTCACAGTTACAAGACGCAGGGTATATACCTAAAATATCCTTAATAGTGTACATGAAGGTGGTCTCTATGTACGGAGGCCCGCCAGTGTGTGTCCAATTGTAGCGTATTGTTCCACGCAAATTCTTAGAGCCCGTAGAAACTCAGGTGAGGCACATCGCGAGTGAAAACCCATCGATTGGAGTTCGATGGAGTTCCACGATGAATGTCTCCTGAATCTGGGGACAGATATTGATCTCTTGGGAGCGTGAAACCATTAAATTAACTAATCTCATGTGTACAAATAATCATATGGTGGCGGTGGATATAAGGTGTGTGTCGCTATTGCCAGTGGGTGAGGTACTAATATGCAAGTCATTCGATGTGGTAGCCTGACACCCAGGATTACGAGGAGGAGATCCTCATGTCTCATGTTGTCTCTTTGGCAGCAGCAATTCGTTTCTTTTATTTTCAGGGAGCATGATGTCCGTTCTCACCTATATCTGTGGATAACATACTTTAGGAGGCAAGAACTTATGTCGTGGCCGAAGTACTCGTCGAACCTCAAATCGATTTAATAGATCTGAAATGCTGTAGGGAAAGGTTTTGCAACTACGACGGTAAATCCAACTCCTCAGCAGTTGAAAATTGATCCCCTGGAGGAGTTGTCCAGCATATTCAAAAGTCGGATCGCAACCTCGTCAATTTCATGCTCGACATTTCTGCAACAGTTCTGGCAATACACATTACTAGCTATTAGTTGCTATTGTGTATATATACGTGCGTTCGGTCATACACAGTGTCAACATTCTCTGGGTCTCCACTCATACTACAACGTGGGTCTCCTGTGTATTCCTGCGTATGTTCAGGAAGAGCGACTAGCTTCCATTTGCAGTGTTCTTTTCTTTGATTCTTCCATAGTTCACGAACTTTGTCATGCAGATTTCAAGATGGTAGCCACGCTGATCATGTGTTCAAACATTTATTCCCTCCCCATCATTTCACATTTGTGACCTTCGAAGCTTGATCTCCTTGTTGACTTGATAAAAATAATTCTGTATTGGAAGTATCCCTTCATCTATCCAGTGGCGTATTTTTAATGAAAATATTCCGCCACCGACAGATATAGGTCAAATCAGACTTCAGTTATTCTTTTCTAGGAACATTGTATTGTTCTTTCAGGTGTCATCCGACCTCTTGATCCCTCTATACAATATGGCGGATTAAAGATGACATTCACGTTGATCATGTTACTATAATTTAGCACCTCCCACCATTCCATAATTGTTAACTGCAATGTTTCATTTCCTAGTTGGTTTGTGAACTACGAAGCTGGAGCGGCGTTTTTAATGACCGTGTATATAGTGAATATGTGTGTGTGTCTGCGAGAGAGAGAGGGGGGATAAATATATAGATATATTTATGTAGATACAAAGAGATGTCTGTGTTTGCGGAGGTATATGTGGAGATATGTGCGTGCCCACAGTTTCACGTAATTGCAGGCATTGGATCAGTAGGAAAACACTCGTTGTACGCTATGAAATCTTTGCTGCCCGTAGCCGAATTTGTTACTTCATTTGCGCTGTTCTGTGAGGATGCGTCAAGTAAACAGTGGACTTTAGATGTCCATAGAAGGCAGAGTCATTGTGCAAGTGACCAGGCCATCTTAGAGGTACCCTTCCAAAGACCGTGACCAGGCCATGGTAAATTACCCTTCCAAAGAAAACAATTTCCAAGAATGACACGGTTATCTATAGTGTGCTTTATCCAATTGAACTACTATTTTTTGCGCTTCCCATGTGTGAGTGTGGTAAGAAACTCCTGTGCTCGCAAGTGATACCGGTTATTGTTCACTATCTTTTTGCAGAAAGTAATATAAATGTTTTCCGAAATATTGCAGTCAATACGTTGATCTGGTTTTCGTAATGGTCTTTGTCTATCGTACGGGGATTGTTCTTGACTACATGCGCTCATGTTAGGAATTGACGTAAATATTAGAATTAAACAACGTCTCTTCCAGTCTTCCAGTCAATACTAATTGAATAACAGAAAAAGAACGTGCTTTCTCCGTTTTTGTCCAAATTGAGATAACAGTGCCATATGCCTACTCTTTAAAGGGCGTTTTTACACGAACTAGTATACATGAAGATGATATGCATTTATATGTCTATTACAAGCACATTTTTATTTGATGTGCAGGAATACGTAATGCTGAATATTGACTTTTAAAACGCTCTTCTGTATAATAAATAAAATGGACAAAGCAAGTTCTTTTCCTGTGATCTTGAATTACCCAACGCTTCTCCAGCTTGAGTTTCATGCTATACAATCCACAGGCGATACCGCGTACAAAGCGCTTGTTCCTCTGGCACGGATTCATGCACTGCGTGAACATAATAGGAAAGATATGCAGTGGTGTCCTTATAACTGGGTGCACAGAGTTTGCAGAGTCTCAAACATTATTGAGCAATATCTTGACGAACTTTCTGATGAATCTCGAAGAACCAGGGACTGAAGTATATTTCTGCCTAAGTATCCGTAATTTTCTCGTTTCTCGGAACTGTTGTTGTGAACTTTTCTCGGTAGATAGCTAACATTTAACGTGACCTTATATTTGTCGTAGAGAGGAGTGTGATAGCAATTTTTTTGTGGAAGATGTATCTTCGGAAGAATGTTTCCTATTGCCTCCCGTGTTTCTCAATGACTACATGTCTAAATGTGGTGCTTATGAAATAATATTTATTCCTCGAATGTGCACAGCAAGTTAATGTACTATTCATTCAAAGGAGGCGCCTACAAAAAGAGAAAAATACTACTATTTAGTGTTGGTATGGGTTTCGTGGCTTATTAAACACACTACATATATAGTTTGTTCTATAACATTTACAAAAATCCACAACCATCCTAAAATTTACTAGTATCAGCTACATGGTATCGAACAAACTACACTGGGACTTTCTATATTAAATTTAAACCAGAACATCTTATACATACAGTCATGTGGTTAATATAAGGAGACGAAAATGACGTTCCAAAACTCGTCTAAATTTTGAATACGTACCAACATATCTAGTTAAAAGTATAATTACTAAGAAAACCTGTGTGTATCAATAGATGATATTGATATGTGGTTAGGTTCGCTGTACTGCATTTTAACCGTGGAAATGATATTATGTTACCTTAGTCAAGAATTTCACAAATAAGTTTACAGATATTCATGTACCTATGATAGACTTTTATACTTCTAGTCGCTCCCACAAGCTATTGACGGCAACATGTTTGATAATATACTCGCCTATTTCGAAATTCAATTGTCTATAACACTTGTTGTATGACAATTATTCTCAAAGTTCTAGTCAAAATTAACATTTTAAGTAACTAAAAAGAATAAAAAAGTTTTACGTTGATGTTAAAACACCCAAGATTATTATTAAATCTTCCTTACTGGATTTACAGCTCTCGTGCATAATTATTTCTATTTCCTTCCATTAGCTATGTTTTAGTCGTACAGTACTAAAATATATTTCGGTAAATGACACGAGTTGTTATCCATAAAATTCTATAGAAATTGTTTTTCATGTTCAACTATTACGAAATGATACATCTTCATGATTGCATGCTTTCAACACTGGACCATAAATGCAATTTTAGCCTTGTCATTACTTGTAATAAAATTTGAAACTTTAAGTATAGCTCGTGGTGGGAGTGTAAGGTTCGGCATGAGAATAGAAACAGCTGCTTGCGTGATGGCAAACATATATCACTGCATTACATGAGCCTACGTACAGTTTATAGGTAATAATTTCTGCAGTTATGATTTCTAATAATGTTCGTATTCTAACTGTAAATCAATTCTATACATTCCGCAAGAAGACCCAAAATAATATACTTAATAAATAAAAGCTTCTTAGGTATCCACACAATATACACATATTTATAAACATTAATATTTTACACTCGTATCAATAATATTGATTAATATCATCATTAAATTCAGTGGATATTAATATTTCGTATAGAAAAGACTTGGCAAATTATTCAGCGGTGATAAATTAATTGACATTTTCCATTCATATCAATAATCTTGATTACTACCATAATTTAATTTCAGTGGATATTTTATTTCGAATACAAAATGCTTGGCAACTTATTTAATTGTGACAAATAGCGTTAAAATCAAAAATAATATTTTTAAAGGACATGAATTTAAAAAAACGTTGTTTAAAGTGCATACACGACGGACAAAAATTATATTCTCAGTCCAGCATTTATACTACCTAATTATTCTTAATCATTGTGCAGTGTTTTCAGACTCATAGTAAGCGCTCTCTCTCTCTCTCTCTCTCTCTCTCTCTTTCTCTCTCTCTCTCTCTTTCTCTCTCTCTGTAATGTAATCAATATATTTCACGTTATGTATAAATTCATATAGATGGAATGAAGAAAGATTATAAACGTTTTCAGACAGATACAATTAAAGATCACCGTTAATTCAATAATTTCATTGAAAAACGTACCTATTCCATTTATGGAAGTTCTCAGAGCTACAAAAATACGTCTTTACTGCCAAAACAATACATTGAATAGAAATGAATTTCGTAAGAAATTATATATCAGTAGCAAACTATAAGTATGGTCCAAGCTTTACTAACTAAAAATTCAGTTGACTACTAGTTTATTGAGAACATACTAGATCTGTTCAATTTTCACATATTTTGGAATATGTACCTTTTTTAACTAACTCAATCAATTATGCAAGATTTAGCACCATCTTAGCCTTAATCGCTCGTGTGAAAGTAAGATCATTGTTTTGTTGTTGTTGTTGTTCTTTTCTTTTTTTTTTTTACTTTTTAGAATTAAACCGATTTATAATTAATTCTGGTTCCTGAAATTATTTTATTTCAGGACCCCAGCTATAATTTTCTTGTTCGGTGTCCCGGATTGAGGTTCGGAAAATCTGGTCTCCTAATACGAAATTTATCTACTGGTAGAGGAAATAAAAGTAAGTAGCCTATCCTCGTGGCCCAGAAATCCAGGACAATAGCCGGAATTTCTTCTCAGGGGACATAATGAGAAAAAATAAATTTTCACAAGCACATACTTGTGCTGGCTTTCTTCGGAATATTAATAGAAAAGAATCGGCTTTATTACAGCGGATGTATGAATCACGTAGCGTGCTCTTTTTCGTTTTACACATGTACGCTAAATTAATGCTCTTCTTAGAACTATCATAATTTCTTTAATCAACCGGTCCCATTGTCTTCCACGAATTACGATGTAAATAGCTTCAGAATAAATAAAATTCACTTCAGAACACTGGAAACGCTAATATATTACATTGTTCGACAAAATTAAACTTCAGATTATTTTTTTTCATGAAACAAGGTGTTCCTTATAGTTTTCGAGCTGCTGAAAACGAATTTGAACATAATTTTGGTCCTGCACCTTCAGATTTTGAAATAATGTCAGTTATAGTAGATTTTGGTTAAAATGTTAAGGAAATCACAGAACTGCAGGTTTGAAGCTTCTGTACTCCTTTCCTAACTACCCCAGAATAACAACTGATACCTTGTTGGAAAGCTTATTGAACGCAAATTCCAACGGTAAACATTTAGGACCCATCGCGCTCAATTTGTAGAAGAAGAAAAAACGAATATTGAAAAAACTGAAAAAACGTTGTTTTTTTTATTAAGAAATTTAGAAAATTTTGCAACACTGACAGTCACGTTACGCAAACATAAGCTCAGTAATCTATACCCTATACATACAGGTGTAATACATTAAAAAATCAGAGATATAGCTCAAACACAAGGGGATTAAAAAAGAGTAGAACTACTGTAATTTTAAAGAACGAGAAAATTTAATATTTGGAGAAATTGAGAAAAGTTTGCAACACTTGCATTTGCGATACTCACACATAAGATCAGTAACAAACACCTCATACATTCATATTAAAGGATTCATACAGACTGATTGAATAAACAAAGAAATGTATGTACAATACGAATATTCATATAGCAATATAGAAGGACAGGGTGCGACACGTAAAACCGGCCCGTCGTAATATAATGGTATATTGCGTTTTTGGCGACAATTAAATTATTTTCAGCTTTCTACCAAGAGATGGCGGGTCCAAACATGTCCTGCAGGTGCACATGCAAGGCAGCCGCAGCCGCAGCCAGTGGAACCTGTCCAAACCAGTTGAGAAAAAGGCCTCGTTGTGTGAAGCCGGGTGAGTGTGTGATAATGCCGTATTCCATACCCGAGCGTGTTGCCATTGTTGAAGCGTTCATTTGCACTGGATCTTTTGTGAAAACAAAGAATTTGTTTCAGGATAAATTTCCAGGACGTTCTGTGCCAGCAAAAAGCACCATACAGGAATTGATTGAAAAATGGCGGCGTACAGGATCTGTTCAAAATGCTCCCAGGAACAGACCACCACCTGTCTGCACACCTGAATTAAAGAGGAAGGTGCAGAGCATGATGGCAAGCAGTCCTCGTAAGTCAACCAGGCAATTGAGCCAACAGGTTCCAGCGAGTGAGAGAAGTTGCAGACGTGTTTTAAAGGCGCTGAAGTTAAAACCGTACTGGATAAGTGTTGTGCAACAACTGAAAGAGCCTGACCTGCAGAAGAGGGTGCATTTCTGTTCATGGCTGTTGAGAAATGTTGCCAGTGGGTTTCTGGACTCACTGATGCTCATCATGAATGACGAGGCGTGGTTCCACCTGTCTGGGTACGTAAATTCCCAAAACAACCGGTATTGGTCGACAGAAAATCCACACGCAACCCACCAGGAACCCTTGCATGACGAGAAGATTGGTGTTTGGTGTGCCATTTCCGCCACACGCGTTATGGGGCCCATATTCTTTGAGACCACAGTCAACAGTGCCGTGTATTTGGGAATCCTGGAGGAGTTTTATTCAAACTTAACAGAAAAGGAGCTCGGTTATGTTACTTTCAGCAGGACGGTTCAACAAGCCACACATCGGATGCATCATTGTCGCGTGTGCATGACATGTTTACACCAGACAGGATAATCAGCAAAGACTTGTGACCTCTCGGTCACCAGACTTGTCCACTTGTGAGTTTTACCTGTGGGGACTATTAAAGGGCAGAGTATACGAAACAAATCCACACACAATTGAAGAACTCAAGACCTCCATCAAGGATGTCATCAATAGCATCACCACACAAGAATTGACAAGTGTATATATGAATCTCCTCAAACGTGCTCACAAGTGTGTTGAAGTGGGCGGAGGACACTTTCAGCACCTACTGTGAAGGTGAGTAATCATATTCAAAATATTACATTTCATTTTATGTGTTGACAGTGTAGTCATTGATTATGTTCATCTTCTGATGTCTTATAAAGGGTTTTACGTGCCGCACCCTGTATATATGTGACCAAAGAACAATGCATCATGATTTACCTAGTTCATTGTTTTTCGTTTGACGTTCCTCCTGTGGGTGTCTTCGGTGTCCCTAAGCAATCCCTAACAATAGTCCGCAAGAATTTTCGGTTTCCACCCACTTTGGTAACGTCTCTCCATTGATGCTATTGTTTGGTGAAACTTTTCGCTATGCTCATCACTTACGTCGCCGAGATTCGGTGGAAAGAAGTCTAGATGACTGTATAGAAAGTGCATTTTCAGCGACATGTTGCATCCATGCTTTTCGTAACTATTCAACAAATTGTCCACGAGGTTTTGTAGTTCTCAGCCTTTGTCTTGCCTAAGAAACCTGAACACTGACTCTTGAATGATACCCAATACTGCAGTTCAAGAGGGCTAAGCGCTGCATCAGAGTCAAGGGCCATCATTAGATCTGGGGGCCGACGAACACACCAGCCGTCACTTTGTTGACGCTGAGATTTGGAAATTTATATGTCAAATACTGAAATCCAGCTCCGCGCTTGTCCATTGCAGCCACAAAAGATTTCATAAGGCCAAGTTTTATATGGAGTGGAGGGAGATATATATCTTCAGATGGAACTAGAGGGGGGTTTGCAACATTCTTAACACCTACTTGCATTCTACTGCGTCGTGGCCATTCTTTCCTCTGATAATGACTATCTCGTGCTCGAGAGTCCCATTCGCATAAGAAACAGCAAGGTTTCGTATATCCACTCTGTAGTCCTCTAAGTATGCCTATAACTTTGAAATCGGCAACAGTGTGCCACTTATGAACGTTGCACTGAACTTTGTCTAATATAAGGTTCATGATATCATATGTTTCTTTCACCTGTGTGGTATAAGCAATTGGTACAGTTGGGAGGATATTGCCATTGTGTATTAAAACAGCCTTAAGACTGCTCTTTGAGGAATCGATAAAAAGTCTCCACTCCTGTGCCACATGTGTCGTACCAAGAGCAGCAAACAAACCATTGACATCAGAATAAAAACAAAGTGTATCTTCCTGTTGAAAAACTGAATGGTTCATGTCGTTTCCTGTATGAACAAACGGTGGCTACGTCAAGAAAAAATTCCATTGTTTAAGTCTGGATCAAAGAATTTCAACCTGCGACTTCTCGCATAAGGTCATTTAAATCACTTTGTGTTACAAAATGTGACTTGTTTCCCTCTTCAAATTCAAAATCTGATGCTGAGCTATCCAATTCTGAAGAAGCTACGTTTGATTTTTCCTCTTCCAGAGACCATGTTGTTGCAGGTACAGGAACCGGAACGTTATCACTGTGTTTGACAGGCCTAATTGCAGACGCAATATTGTCAGGATAGTTATTTTTTTTCCTGTCCTTCCCACTTATGCCTTGAATGTTTACAGCACAGAAGTAGCAGTCACTTACGTGATCGACTGGCTCGCGCCATGTCATCGGAACACCAAATGTCATTTTAGCTTGACGTTTGTTTTTCAACCACGACCGGAGACGCGAAGCACAGCTATTACATATTGTACTAGGTACCCACTGCCTATCTTCATCAACTTTGCTGCCGAAGTATAGTTCGTAAGCCTTTTTCACCAAATGTGTTCATTTTTCCCTCTTAGCCTTAATTATGTATTCTCCACAGACATAACAAAAAGTATCTGGGTGGTTAACGCACTCGCGAGGCATTGTGACAGTCACAAAATCACTTACACGACAGAAAGACGCGCACAAACTCACTGCGCCACGCTCAAACCTGCAGAAAACTGAGCCACAGTAGAGGGGCGGTTGGGAGGGAGGAAAATACAATGTTGCCAGACTTCAATTTCTGCTATATTGCTTTTGCATTGTTTGCATTCTATATCAACATACAATGTTGCTTTTATTTCTCAAATTTCATTGGGTGTAATTCAATAAATTCTGACCATGTTTCTTTTCGCCATAAAAGCGCTGAAATTTTACAAAACAATCGTTGACAATTTACATACATGGTAACTTAATTTAGCAAAATCTTCTGAACTTCTGTTCAGGTAACACCTGTGAGTATTTTACCTGAATGTATGAAGAGTTTGTTACTGAGCTTATGTGTGAGTATCGCAAATGCAAGTGTTGCAAACTTTTCTCAATTTCTCCAAATATTACATTTTCCCGTTCTTTAAAATTACAGTACTTCCACTTTCTTTTACTCCCCTTGTATTTGAGCTATCTCTCTGACTTTTAAATATATTACACCTGTATATATAGGGTATAGGTTACTGAGCT
>JAGDQP010053110.1:0-13632 GCA_022664845.1 Lepisma saccharinum | reverse complement strand
TAAGAAAGAATACGGTTTACAATATATATAAAAATTCAAGCTAACTAAATTCTGAAATCACTATAAGCCAAAAGAATTACAAGGTACATTATAAACTCTATTTCCAATTCAGCCCTAACTTACACTACTTCTAGTCTAATCCTATCACTGCCCTAAAATTTATCCTTCTCATTTATACTCATTCACTCCAGCGGGGGGAGTCAGTTGGAAGATCCGAGTCCTGGCCGCTGGACGTTGGTCCTCCAGATCTGGCGATTGGGGCGGATCCAAGGCTCCTCTCCTCCTCATCCGAAGGTCCATACCACCACACACGCACTTTAACACTCGAATCTCTCATATTCATATCGTTTCACGATTTGTAAAATTAGTTTACCATCCAGCGTCTCGGAGTTCCCGTGCTGTCCAAAAACCTCAAGGATTGGCAGCCAGACGTTGGGGGCTATTCACTTAGTTATTTTCATTTAGATACACACGAAAATTTCCAATATAGAATTAGGATACATTTGAAATGCTATTTCTCCCAAAGTATTCGGTGAAATTTCAAAACAAAATTTTTACAAATAGAATTTAAGGAGCTTTTAAACTATATCACTTGATCCAGGTTGGCATTTAAGAAAATTAAAGGTATTCCCACTAGACCGCAGAAAATGGGGATGCACGGTTAAATTTGTCATAGTAATTTGTTCCCCTTAAATCTAAAGTTGACGTATTTCGAGATTTTTCAACCAAACCACCAGATTAAGTGGATGAAAACTTTTAGCAATGAATCTCTCTCTACGCTTGCCTCATGCCATAGGAACAATGTTTTTGAACTTTTATTGTTTATCAACACCACTAAACACATTGTTGTTCTACTATGACGTATTATGCACACATTTTTCACATATTTTAAATATATATTTTTTTAAATAAAAAAAGTATACTGGAACAATGTTCTGGAAACTGTTCTTACTGCACCTCTAATACTCTCTTACGTTAACAGGTGCAATTTTATTAGTCACTCCCTGTCAAAATCATTAAACTAATTAATGTTTTATCAATAAGCCATACAAGCTTTTTTTTTTGTGTGTGTGTGTGTGTATTTTACAAACCCCGTAATAAAACCTGGCCATAGAATATATCTTCTGAAGCTGTAGGAGGAAAATGCAGGTTTCTGAAGTATTTCTGTCAAAATTTCACGTCATGTGGACAATAATAGCAGAAATTACACATCTGTTTATGGAACTCTGCGATTTAAAATGACAGTCGCGAATAGGAATATCATGATTTTTTACCTTTCTTTGACATAGAATGAAACGGAAAGGAGTACAAAAATGATATTATACATTTCTTTTTAACTTGACCCAATTACTTGCGGAAAGAAAATCCTTCAAATCTGAGACGGTCACCCTGGAAGATTTTTGAAATCTGGGTGATTTGAGCTGGAATGACCCAAGAGCTAAAAGTTAACTGTTGACCTACCAAATTAGTGTTTCCTCTAAAAGTTCAAAATTTTAGGTTTGTCAAAGAAAGGAAAATCAACCCTTGCTTCCATTTAAAAGCTTGAAGTCTGTAGGCCCGCTGCACTATTCTCGGGACGACTAGTTTCCGAAAATTTTACCAACTGATTCCACCTCGTAGTTCACTTTGGGCTTAAGCCATAGTGCTGTTACCACCCATTAAATGCATTTTATCTTATCTTTATCGTAGTTCACTTTAGTTTCAAACTTTTGTTTATTATTGTCTTTTTGAGTTACAGCATCTGAAAAGCCCACAAAGTCCTCTACAGCCTACATCATATTACTGTTGATCTACTAATTACTTTTGTAGTTGCCAAACGGTATGAACTATAGAAAAACGTTTCCTTTAAAACCAATTTAAAATTTAGCCTTCTTTCACAGGAAGAAAAATCAATCTCTGTGGCCAATACAGGTATTCTCTGGACGCCACTATAATGTGATCAGCAACATCAACATGTGATTCTGCATGTGCACTTTCGATACATTTTTTTTTTTCAAAGCTCTACGTTCAATAGGAGCCGAATTAAAGCCCTGGTACTGAGACTCATAACCACTCTATATTATTAAATAAGCTTTGTTCCTCTTGTATATTACATGCTTTAATTAACAGATTTAATTTCTTCACGTTAATGTAAATAAAAATAATACCTGAAAACAATAAACTAAACGCATAATGAATATAGAAATCAACAAAGGTTATAGTGAAAGTTCATTCTATGCAACTACTAAAAGTAACTACGTGAATTAAGTCATTCTTTTTCATAAACAGGGTGTTTACTGAATGTAAATTTTCAAATTCCAGTTCTTTCCAAGTTTTCCAGGTCTATTTTTCTACTTTTTTTCAGGTCACTAATTTATAACTTTTTTTTTTTTTTTACAAACAAGAAATGTTAATCAATTAAAAGAAGCATATACCAAGCAATACTATTCCTTTAAGTCATTACAGAACATGGAAAAAAAATATTTATGTACTAACTAAAAAGTACGTTTCGAGAGATTTCAAACAACAAAATAAAGTAAAATATTACCTACCAGAAGGCAGTAAAGAAAACTGTGCAGTAACAAACAAACAAATAGTATAACCTAAATGTGTGATTCATATTCTTTAATAAAATTTCAACAAAAAAATTAGTTCAGATCCAAAATTAACGAATATAATTTACTTTTCTGCATGCTTAGTTGAAAATAACCAATACTTCTTTCGGAAAAACTACATAAAAAAATAAATAAATAAAATAAATAAATAAAAATAAGGGTTTAAAATGTGCATATAGAGAACACGTAAAAACTAACTTCGAAACACATTTTAATTCACATGTTCAGATTTTACTGCATATTCTTCTTCAAGGGGAATGGCCAGTTACTTTATTTATACTATGTATTACTTTTTTATAACATTTTTTTCTTGCAGACAAAGTATGTTTATTTTATCAATTACCCGACTACAGTAATTGCCGAAACAGAATAAATAAAATAAATTCAAATTCAATGAATGGAATTTAATCTAATCTATAATGACTCATCTTAAAGTAAAGTTTCTAATGTCGTCCTCTTAAGTAGTTGCTTCAATATGAATTTTCTAGGTCCTTCGGAACGGCTCTCGCTTCGTCTTCAGGCCGTCGTTGAGATGAAGTATGTCTGTAGTTTTTTTTTTTTAAGATTATATTGTATGTGAAGCTTAATAAATTTGTATATTATTTATTAACCGAAACACTTGAGTCCAACTGTAAAACCCACTATTTTTAAATTACTCCGCTGTCCGCTGTGTTGCTAGACACAGTTTTTTTTTTTTTTTTTTTTAAAGTGAGAGGTAGCTGGCATATTGGAAGAATTAGAGTCGAATATTTACCATCCATGCGTAGGCAAAATATTTACAACGAATTCCTGTTCGAGTATAAAAATTATGAAAGCCAAGAATTGTCAAAAATATTGTATGTACAGGTAAGCACAGATGTATTAAATTTCGAAATGGGTAAATCTCTAATAAATAAGTGGAAAACTAAGAAAAGTGTACCTCAAGTAAATTAGCTGGTCGTAGTATTTACATTATCTAACATACAATCTAATCTCACAAAAATCTACATATACACTTAAATTACATCTCAACGACAATCTGAAGACTGAGAAAGAACCATTCCGAACCTATCCAATTCATATTGAAGCAACTACTTACGAGGGCGACATTCAAGACTTTAAGGAAAGTCATATTAGTTGTAACATGGTCCTCTGAACGTTTAAAATGGTTTTATTTGAATTGAAATATATATGGAAGTTGAGGTAATTTCAAAACTTGGTTTAACATCAAACCCAAAGTACGTAAGCTCATTAGCCCAATTAGAAAAGAAAAAAGACATACATGGTTAGAGTAGAGGATAAGAGAAAGACGAAATGAGGAGAAAAACAGTGCATAAATCAAAAAGAAGAAGTCTGAGATATCTGGTTGGGTATCCTAGAGGTCGCCACACCTGTACTCACAAGAAGTCTGAGAGTCCCTGAGAGCTTCTTACAAAAAATAATTACTTTAAGTGCCTCATTCTGTGATCTTAAATTTACAAATTCAAAAAAGTTTATTCTAAATGTTTACAGAGTGAAATAAATGAAGTGAAATTTCAAGTTAAAAATAATAACTTACAAAAAAACTACTACTACTTTATGATAATGTTCTTAATATTAATATATTTTTCCATGCTTGTCAAGTATCTGTAAAGAATTATATTATATTGATAGTGTGCGTGAAAAATTTCAACGCTTTTTTGCTAAAAAGTGATGAGCAACAAAACAAAATATAAATAGAACTTTCAATAACGAACATTAACTTCTCATTGGCTAACTTTCGACGGAGGAGAAAGAAACAATCAAGACAAGATTGAAAAAAATTGCCACAAAATGATTGTTCACATTCTCGGCTTTATTTATTATGACTGACATTTCTAAACTAACAATTCTAATACCTTTATTTGTCTCTGCAATTTAACGAGTCCCTTGTCATTACCCTCTTATCAATATAACTTTGTCATTACCCTCTTATCAATATAATAATACCATTTTTCTTTATATGTAATAATTTAAGCACCTTCATAATTCTGGCAGATACAGGGAATAAGGAACAATAGAAGTACTCACACATTAAGTTACAGTTAAGTTAAGCTAAAGGATTAGCTTTTCTTTTCGTAAGGTATAACATTCAGAAAGTTTGATAGATACCGGGGAAGCAAGCAGGGTTACAATCTACTGCCGACTATATTGAGAGAAGTTTTACAGGATTTTCAAAAGTTTCATTATGGAAATGCCGATATGGTACCTACGCTAAGGCCCTGACAGCTAAATTCCCTATTCCTGTCCTCACAAGTGCTCGCTCAGAAACGTCATCTCTCAGATGTGTGGCTGGCTTAGGCTATAGTTGCTTCTATATCCTATTTAGGCCATAATTGTCTCTACAGCATACATAATGAAATTTTAAAAAGGGAGGGGGAGAGAGAGAGGACAAGTTTTATCACTCTCCTGCTATACAATATTTCATATAAGGAACAAACTGTTTTCCTTCTTTGTGTATTCTTACTACGCTATGCAAGTTCAAAGATTTTAAATTTTCAAGGACCCAAAGCTTTAATATAGAAATATAAATGATGCAGATAAGAGGTTCTGTCCACATACCAATTGTCATAACATGAAATTTTATACCAAATGTCTCTCTCTCTTTTATATATATATATATATATATATATATATATTCATCGCAAGCCAGTTGCGACCTCTGAGATATGAAACAGATATATTCTCTTGAACAACTCAACTGCCGCAGTCAGACATTCTTCTGTGCACGTTCCTTTCTTAAAGAACCACACAAACTCTATATTCTTGAGTTTATTATTTATTTTTCAGTTGTAAACATAAAGAAGCTCAAGTCGCTTCGCAGTAAGTTCCAAGGCAAATGTTAGATTCTGTGATGGTCCTACAAATAACTACTTACATTCAAGTACTTTCACCGCTTTGAAAGCTTTCCTACTTAAGAACAGCATACAAATCTGGCAGACAGGAGTGGCAGTGTTGTTCTTGCTTCACATGCAAAATATGTAAAATTGTATTTCTTATTTGCTCAAGGGTTGCCTTTATTTCCAATTAGGACCTTCACATTACCTAAAGTTATCTAATTTCTGTGAGAGATGACTTATCCTGTAAGCAACTAGATTCGATTATAAGTATATATTGTATAAGTCTACTTTTATTTTTTACCTTGCATTGACCAACATCACCAACGCCAAGAAGAAAATAAAGAAAGGATCCGCATGTTGGAAATAAAAATCCCACATACTAAAAGTTACTTGAAGATTACACGTTGCGGCAAACAGTGATTGGAACTGGAAAAATTAAGAAAATTATTATTAAGTTTAATTCATAAAGCTTTGTTTCATTTCACATTTTTAAAATTCGTGAGACAATGCACAAACTATATTGAAAAATTAAATGAATTGAATAATACATGGAGAATGTTTGACAAACTTCGTTGATGAGAATCATAGTTTAAGCTGCATTTTATTGAAATGTTCTCCTTGTATTATTTCATTAAATTTGCTTTCAAATCTCTCATATTCTAATGCTTTTTAAATAATTATTGACCTTGAATTGGTTACGTAATGATTTTGAATTTGTGGAGTGAATAGAAACATTGGGTGGCTGCTGAAACGTCAATCTGAAATTCCCGCATAATTCCCGTTTTGATTAGATTTTTTTTCTCCAAAATTCCCGATTTGCTGAAACATGGCAGAGGGCTTTCAGAATGAAGAAATTTCTCTACCTACAGTTCTAGTCGATCACAAATGAAAACGTATATATTCAAGAAAAGAAAACAGATTGTGAAAAAGTTAAAAATATTAGATCTACTTTACCCTGACCTATGCTGCCCCGTATTGTCTTCAAGTTACAAGGCTTGCATTCTTTGTTCACCTTTCTTAAGATTTTATAACTGCGATCTGAGATTCAAGAATGTATGCTTCTTTGCGTGCCTCTTCCATTAGCTTGACTTTCTTCGATTCCAACTCCTTTATCAAAATATCGTTCTTCTCGCGCTTTATCCTCTCGTTTCAAGCAACCTCATCCGACATCTTTCGCTCTCTTTCTGCCTCCCGATAGCGGGAATGTACGTTTCTTGCTCCATGAACAAAGCTCTTTGAAATTGGTAACTTTTCAATTCCACCGTATGAAGTGACTGTCTCATACATGATCCTGCAACCAACAAGTGATTCTTCCTTCATATTATCCATAATACATTCACTGTTTATCGAGGATCCTCTTTCCACCACTGCGTTTCTATGAAACAGTATTTAACGCAACTTCATAACAAACTGTAAATCATCACACTTCGATACCTGCAACAATTTGACCCACAGATGATCCAATCGATTCCTTTTCCTATCAAATTTGCAGTAGTCTTCGCACGCTCTTTATGTGGAACAAACTTCTTTATACTGCCGTGCAGCTCTACATGCAGAAGTACCATCAAGTCAGTTGACTCATTTAATCTCAAATCATGCAGTATTGAGAAAATTTGGTCAGACCGTCACGGATTTCCCTAAAAAAAAGTATATGTGATTTTACTATTACAATAACGAACATTTTCCACCCTTAGTTTCGAAAAATTGGCCCCCACATTTTTTGGAAAAAAATGGGGTGTGGCACAAATTTGCCCACCAAGAAAAATTGTTTTTGCCCATAACTTTTGAACCGTTAGAGATAAATGGACATTTTTTTTTTGTTTAAAAGCTCTTGTTTTTCTGCATCTTTCTGTGTAATGCACATGTCAGTAGGTAGCACTGGCTTTGTTTAGTACGAAATTTGGCAAAAAAATTTGACAAGAAACGTGAAAATCGGCAATGGAAGTTTAAGGACCATCAATTGCAGGCGCTGTTGGACGAGGACGATACCCAATCGCAATAAATGCTTGCCGAGCAATTGGGCGTTACTCAAGCAGCCATTTCCATGCGTCTACGTGCCATGGGAAAGGTTCAGAAGATCGGAAAATGGGGGCCGCATGAATTGACCGATCGGCAGCTGGAGAGACGCCAACACACATGCGAAATGTTGCTCGCCAGACAAAGAAGAAAGGCGTTCCTGCATCGGATTGTGACGGGCGATGAAAAGTGGATATATTTCGCGAATCCGAAACGCCAGAAATCGTGGGTTGATCCCGGCCAACCATCAACGTCTTCCTCGAGACCAAATCGCTTCGGACGGAAGACGATGCTGTGTGTTTGGTGGGATCAACAGGGTATCGTCTACTTTGAGCTGTTGCAACCGGGTCAAACTGTCAATGCCCACCGCTACACCAACAACTGATCAACGTGCACCGTGCTCTGTGTGAAAAAAGGCCGGAATATCAACAAAGACATGAGTAGCTGCTATTCCTCCACGACATCGCCCCACTGCACACGCCAAAACTACTTGGAGACACTTTAGTGGGAAGTGCTACCCCATCCCGCTTATTCACCAGACCTTGCCCCTTCAGACTACCATCTGTTTGCGTCGATGGGCCAAGCCCTCGCTGAGCAGCACTTCGATTCGTATGCAGACGTCCGAAAATGGCTTGATGAGTGGTTTGCCTCGAAAGAGCAGGACTTTTTTTGACGTGGTATCCACAAATTGCCCGAGAGGTGGGCAAAATGTGTAGCTAGCGAGGAAAATGTACTTTGAATAACTTGCTTTGTGCTTTCTATGTACACACCATGTGCTTTGCTGACTACAAAACAGCGGATTTAAGCTTATACACCTGGTATATTATCACTGAAAGAAATCAAAGAAAAATGTAATTGTTTTAAAATCAAAATGCAATTTAATATATTTATTATTTTAAATGAGAACTGAATTTATTCTGATTATTTTGTAATTTATTTTATGAAAATATGGTTAATTGATGAAAAGATATGAAATTTTAAAACTTTGGTAATGTAATGAACTTTCTGGAAAATGCCAGACCATATCATATTTAATTTGTTAGTCAATAATTCATATACTTTATTCGTATGAAAAGATGTTAAAAATTGAAAAGCTGTATAATAGGATTTAATTAGAATGCTTTGGAATATATTGGAATATTGTAGACATTTCTAGAATATATGAGAAGGTACTAGGTTAAACTAATAATACAAAAAAGGTTTCATGTAAATATCTTTATTTGTTAAAGAGTTATAAATTTTTAAAATTCTACGTCTTAAAAGATATATTGAATGTTTTCGACTACTACAGAATGTTCTAGAATGTACCTGATTGAACATAAATTATGAAAAAGTGCTTGTAAATATTTCTGTTTGCATCAAAGATATTAATTTAAAGCTTTGTACATTGAAATATATGTAGAATTGACTAGAAAGTTCTTTATTATTTAAGAATGACTCATACTTTATTTATAGAAATGTGGGGAAAGTTATGGAACTTTCTAGACTGGATTAAAAAGTATAAATACTGCCAGAGAGAGCCGGCGGTTGGTTAGTTAAGTAGTATGAATCCGAGAGTTAGCCAGAGATATTTTGTTCGGAGAGATTTTGTAATTTAGTGACTTTTGTCAGTAATATTATTTGTGTGTTTATTGTGAAAATTTGTAAAGTGAAGAATATTAGTAATATTAGTTCTTATTTATGTGCTAAAACAATGTATAAAACATCACCATTCCAGTTCCAGGATTTCTTGCAAAGATTTAGAACAGAGACATAAAAAGATAATTTATAAGAAACAAAATAAGAATTTTAAAAACATACGTGACATGTATCCAGAGATTAAAAAACAATTTCCAAATGTTACATTCAGTGCTTCAGATGAAGTGTGTCTGAATTGTTACATAAGACTTAGAAAAAAAATGGAGCCTGAGGTTATTGAGGACCTTAAAAATGTACCAAGTTATCCCCAATACATACCAGAAGACGATGTAGTTGAATCCTTAAATAAAAGCTTTTCTGTATTAAATGAAGCTACAACAAAAATGGTATCACCTTTAAAAAGGCCACAAAAACTACAACCAAAGAGGAGGGTGGCGTATGGGAAGAGAAAACTTCAGCAAGTGGGTGATGTAACTGAAAAAGTGAAAACATAGGTTGGTTCCTTATATGAAGTTCAAATGACTGATAATGTGGAAGAAAAAGAAGAATGTCAAACCTGTCTATCTTGGGAAAGAAATACGGCTGCAGCATTTAGCAGAGCAAAAAAATGTACTTGTAAATGTAGAAGAGCAATGTACTTGGTACATTGTAGTATTGGGAACATTTAAGATTTGTTTCTTGGTGTAGTTTTCAGGTAAAAGTGTTAAAATCTTGACTTGTTTCTTATTGTTAACACTTTTTCCTGAAAACTACACCAAGAAACAAATCTTAAATGTTGTTCCCAATACTACAATGTACCAAGTTGACAACACACGAAAACTGCGGATTTCTCAAGGGCCTAAGTGTGATGTATTGTGGACATCCTATATCTGAAGAACATGTAACCCTTGCAATGTCATATTACCTCGACGATGATAAAGACTGCTCCAGAATCCTAATAAAAAGGATGTGGTTTCAGTAGTAATTGATGGTGACAAAATGCACAAAGTAAAACGTTTTATGACACGATCTGTAAAGGAAACATATGGACTTATGAAAGAAAAATACAAAAATGTAAACATGGGCATAACCAAATTCTATTCTTTGAGACCAAAGTGGGTAAAAGTTCAGCCTTCTCGTGAAGTCTGTGGATCTATATGTTGTTGCAACCTGCAACTTGTTTGTGCTACTTTAAGAAATCTACAGTCACCCTCTTTGCAAAAATAAGATTTATACAAACTATGCATGTGTAATATCTATCTGAAAAGTGCCGGTTACAAGAGTGTGGATCTTGTTCTCAGAAAGATGGCATACCCATTCACGCACTAAATTTGCTAGACTATGAAGATGAACAAGTGATTTATGATATTTGGGAAGAAGGGAACCTGCTCAACAAAGAAGTCTCCCTTAATTTCTGGAAGCAGTTCAGTATTGGACACTAAAAGGAATTTTTCACGATCACATAAGACAAATTCAGAGGGAAGCAATTGCGAACGAAAAGACGAAATCTCAAACAAATGAGTCGAATACTCTGGTGCTTCACTTTGACTTTGCTGAAAACTGGTCTACAGTTTTCCCAAATGCAATTCAATCATTTCATTGGCATACCACACAGGTCTTCATATTTACCTGTGTTGTCTATACTCGTCATGGTATCCGCAGTTTTGCAGTAGTCTCAGATGATCTGTTACATGATTCAACCCATGCAATATTAGCAACACAAAAGATTGAAACACATTTAATTGAGCATAACATAAACTGGCTAGAAAACACGAAAGTGTCAGATGGTGCAGCTGCTCACTTTAAAAACCGCTATCAGATGTTCGAATTCGCTAAAAATATTCAAACACGAGTGGTCATCAAGTGTCTGTTTAGTGCAACAGACCATGGTAAAGAGCTTTGTGATGGCATTGGTGGCCTGGTGAAACATTATGCGACTAAACATAACCTTCGAAATTTACGTTTAGATGAGTACATTTCATCTAGTGCCTCCTTTGTTACACATGTTGCAAAGTACCTTCATAATGTTACGCTCATTCACTTGGAGAAAGATGAAGTGCAACAGTTTCGAAATGCAAAACAACAATTGTGGCATGACGTACAACCAGTTTTGAGAATTCAAAGATGTCATCTGTGGACTGCAAGTTCAGAAGGTACTTCAATGGCATTACATTTAAACCATACTTCACAGTCTGTTTGTAAAGTTCCAACAACATTTACTATAAACAGCTATAGCATCAATGATTTCAAGCTTGATGATTTTGTAGCATGTATTTATGATGATGAGTAGTGGCTTGCCAAGGTCAATACAAGGGGCAGATACATGCAAGCTGCCATTAAATAATATAATACTAAAGTTTTTACTCCACCTCACCCTGCTGGCACATTAGGACGCATGCATAACTATGATGCTAGTACATTAGCTGAGATTGAATTTTGTTTTGCCAAAACCCACAATCATTAACAATTACATTTGAATCACTTAACATCATACTAGATATAACTGGATGTGCTATTATTATTACATATTGTTTCTTTTTCAGAATTAATAATGATTGTAATAAAAAAAATGCGAGGGGCTCCACAGTCTAGTGGTTAGAGCGTGGTCCTGGGTTCAATTCCCGGCTGGAGTCCCACTTTTCGGCGTTCACCCAGCGTCGTGAGGCAAATTGGGGAGTCACGTGAATAAAGACGTGACGGCCACACTCGGTCTGGTAAGCCCTGATACGCCTGTTCGTGGTTAGGTACGCGCAGTGCTGACCACCCCGCCGGGGCAGGCTCAGGGCCTATAGGCCTGTTACCCCAGTGTTTTCTTTAATAAAAAATGTGTAATTACGTTATAATTTTTTAATGAAACAGTGTTATTTTACATTAGCAATAGCTGGAAAAGAAAGCAAACATATCCCTTTTTTATTTATTTTTTATTTCAAAGTAAATCATGTAGACTTGCTTCTGTGAGAAAATGTTGGAAATTGGTGGTGGGATATTTTGGCAAAAAATTGTCAAAGTTGGCATTTTTTTTTTTTTGGTCAAATTTCGTGCTCAGAAATAAAGCCAGTGCTACCTACTGACATGTGCATTATACAGAAATATGTAGAAAAACATGAGCTTTTAAACAAACACACAAACAAACAAAAAATGTCCATTTATCTCTAACGGTTCAAAAGTTATGGGGGAAAACAATTTTTCTTGGTGAGTAAATTTGTGCCACGCCCATTTTTGGAAAAATTTTCAAAAAATTTGGGGCCAATTTTTCGAAACTGAAGGTGGAAATGTTCGTTATTGGGATAGTAAAATCACATGTAATTTTTTTTCGGGAAATTCGTGACGTTCTCTGACATACCTCTGTCTGATTTGAGATGAAAAGGGTCAGTTGCGATCCACTAACGTACTTAGCAGAACACCAAATCGCTGATTTGCAATATCCTTCTGTACGGCTATGGAAAGATGAAGAGACGTTAAAGCTTTAGTAAGCTGAAATTTTAATTCTGTCTTCAGCACCACTTGCGTAACGAATTTCTTCAAACTGGCTTTGCAATCTTTTCTAAATTTAAGAATCTGCAAATCTGTCAGCCCCTAACATTTCCAAATTTCTGCTTTCGTTGAAAGTCCAAGATCAATTTCTCGTGCTGAAAAAAGTTCCCTATATTTTCTAAATCAACTAAGATTCCAACTGCTGATTGCTTAACAAAGTGTTCCATGATAGCATAAATTACATATTTCAGACTTGAGTACAAGAACGGTGTTAAAGGCCAATTCGATTGAAATTCTCTTAAGAATTGTTCTAAGATGATGCAACGGTTTTAAAGAACACTAATTTAACTCCAAGTAACGGAACACTGCAGTGGTTCTCAATGGAAGATTTGGTTTCTTAACAGATTTAACATAAACTCTTAAATTAGGAAGCATATCGATGGCTCGTTGAGCGACACCGACGTTTTCCAACCAACGAATAGCACAGAATTTCAAAGGAAATAGATCCGACTGAGTGAACGAAATAAAACTGCCTAGCCTTGCTGGCGAATCCTTAAACAGATTGTATAAAGTCCGCAAAAACTGTACAATATTCCACGTAGTAGCAATTACTGCAGCTGTAAATGCACAATGTACGATATGTAAACCACACGTTTCGAAGTCTAAAATGGTAGAGTCACCCTCATCGACTTTTAAAAGCGCCTTCAAATTCCTTAGAGGTTTTAAGTCACATTAGGAAATCTGCACAATATTCCTCATCTTCAAAGGCTTCAGTGATTTTTCAAATGCTTGAAGGAGATCAGCTGCTGTTGAATTACGCAAGAACGCAGAGGTCCAATCATATGCTGGCTTTGCGATACTTTATTTAATGATTCGTCGAAGGCAACAACAAAATAAGAACAACGATTTAAGTCGTCAGTCAATTATACTTAAATTAAAAAAAAAAAAAAAGATGCAATGCTATAAAGTACTGTAAACGGAACTTTAGTTCTTTGCAATTGCATCTTGCACGCAATTTCACTATCCGGAAACATTAACATGCAGAGTCACACCTTTAACCATAGCCCTTGTACTTCTGTGGGTCAATACACTTT
>JAGDQP010053108.1:0-13632 GCA_022664845.1 Lepisma saccharinum | reverse complement strand
TTAATATTTCGTTCTAAATAACTGGAATTATATTTTCATTGTTGAATAATAATATCAGAACTTAAATTGAATTCATGTATGTCAAACAATGATGTATGTATATTAGGTAAAAACTTCTATGCCGTTCAACATATCCGCACCCAAATTTGCAAATCCCCGCAATTCCAATTTTGTCCGATTAGTTTTTAATTTCCTTAATAGCAGTTCGAGTAAATTTTATCGCTGGATTTTTTATGCGGATTTCTCGTTAAATGGCAAAAAGATCCTATCGTTACCCAATGTCCTCGAAAGGAAACTTTCTGGACAAACCACAATTTTCCACTTTCACATGCTACTTTTCTACGCCGATATTTTTCAACACGTTCTTTCGTTCTGATTTTTTAGGGTAGTTTGTTCAAATAAGATGCTTTCCTTACAATTTTCTTAAAAAGTGATCAATCAAGAAGGTTTTAGTCACATATTTTGGTAACAATGTGTTAAATAGTTTCGAGATTGGCAGAGGATTTGAAACAAGGCGATTTATGCCTCGCATCTACAGTTTTTGTCACCTAAAGTTGTTGTATAATTATTGAAAGGAAAAAAAATTGGCGGACTTTCCAGTCGAAATTTCGTAATAAATAAACAGTCAATTTATCTCTTGGTTAAAATAACATAATAAATAAATTATTTGTTATGAAGTTTCAACTAGAAAGTCCGCCATTTTTCCCCTTTCAATAATTTGTTAACAATAACTTTAGGTGACAAAAATTGTAGATGCGAGGTATCATGGTTAACCCTCGATTTGCGATTCTAAAAATAAAAGAGGACAAAAACGGACTAACATTAAATGGTTTGATTCAACTATTCGTATACGCGGATGATGTAGATTTAATAGGGGACGATGCAGATGCACTACAAAGTAATTCCAATGTCTTAGTAGAAGCGTGCGATGATAGGTTTACATGTTAACGTAGAGAAAACAAACTACATGATAACAAGCCGAAACACACAGGATGAGAGAAATTAGAAACATAACAATTAAGAACGAGATCATAGAGAAAATAAAGACATTTAAATACTTAGGAGCATATGAAACAAGGAAGAACGAGGCCACGGGAGAAATAAAGAATCGCTTAGCATCGGACAACTCATGTTTCTATTCAATTTAGAAACTCCTAACCTCGCGATTAATATCAAGGAAGTTGAAATTGAAAATATACAGAACGGTTATTTTGCCGGTAATACTTTACGGTTGCGAAAGTTGGAGTACGACCCTGGCAATTAAATTAAATTGCGAGTGTTTGAAAATAAGGTTTGAAGATAGATATACGGGACGAGATGACTGG
This sequence comes from Lepisma saccharinum, assembly GCA_022664845.1. Classification (NCBI taxonomy): domain Eukaryota; kingdom Metazoa; phylum Arthropoda; class Insecta; order Zygentoma; family Lepismatidae; genus Lepisma; species Lepisma saccharinum. The sequence goes on along the minus strand of JAGDQP010053108.1, from coordinate 12,307 downwards.
GGAATGGAGGAGACTGTATAATGTAGAACTCCGCGGACTGTACGATTCGCCAGCTATGGTAAGAATAATCAAATCACGACGACTAAGATGGGCAAGCTATGTAGCTCGGATTGGGGAAAAACGAAGATCATATTCGATCGTGGTTGGTAAGCCGGAGGTAAAAAGACCGTCGGGAAGACTGAAAGATCGTTGCGATGACCATTTTAGAATTGATCTTCGAGAAGTAGAGGTTCATGATGAAAACTGGCTTGATGTTGCTAAGGATAGAATCCAATGGCGAACGATTCTTACTGCGGCGATGAACTTGCGAATGTCATAAGCCATAGAGGTATTTAATTAAGAAGTTTTTCTGATCTGGTCCTCTGATTGATAGTTTTGCAGTCCTTGATTCACTCTATTGGGTAAAGACTTCAAGTAATTCTGGAACGAGCCAAAGACAACGGAGCAACTTCTCATAGTAGTAGTCACAACATATTAGCGTAGTGACCACGTTTCCTGGAAAACCTAACGAAAAGTGTTGACCCCGCACCAACGGGTGAGCATAGTATTTAGTAAATATTTAGAGTGCTGATGATAATACTGCAACCTGAGAAGTGAAAAATTGTTCATATCTAAATGCTATTAGTAATGTTCTGAGGCAGGGTTTTCACGTTGAGTTTAACCTCCTCCATTCTCCCTATCTTGTTATTTTCTTGTAGGTTTAGTGTATGAATTATGTGCCTTAATATGATCTAGAATTTCCAAAATGCTCGATTTACTTCAGATATACTTTGAATTCCTCCTAGTATACAATTTTCGTGTAACTAATGCCCTAACTGTTCTCTCTCTTACTCTTTTTAACACTTCCTCATGACGTATGTTTTGATCTGGTTGTTTTCCCCCATTCTTCTTCAAGTCCATATTTGAAAAGTTTCCATTTTTCTTTACTTCTGCCTTTCCTCTCCGTATAACAAGATTTCACACAAAAAACATTTAATTAATCCTTTTCCCTCCAGCTCTTTGTTCAGCTGTTCAGAGAAAGGAGTCTTCGTCTAAGAGAATATCACATCCCAAATTATTCCAGAAGTGAATTATCACTAATTTGATTCATACAGACTCAGTTTTATTTGTACTCTTAAAGAGTGTCTTGATAATTGACATTACAAAAATTTAATGAATGAACAAAACGGCTAAGAATAAATGAAACTCAGTATTAAACAATGTGAGATAATATATATTGGTGGGGGAGAGTTTTACATGCATACATGTTCTTTCGGCAGGTGCAAGTACAAATTAGCGTCAAGCAGTGTCAAAGAAGATGGCGACCTCGTTAACAAATTGAATAGCACAAAAGCGGTGTGCTGTGGATCCCATTCATGTGATTTAAGGGGCTGTAACTGTGAGAAATGCACAAGATACCCCACCTTATAACAACCCCTGAAGGATGATAGGTGTTCAATCTCATGAACTTGTGACCACTTGTAACTAGGAGTGTACAATTTTTTCCATATTGGAACATCGAACAACAACTCGATATGGTTGTTGTAGGATTTTCAACGATTTTTCTGTATGAACTATGTATAAATGTTAATATTTCATTGTGAATTTTCTACGAGGGGAAATTTGAAGTATCCTTTAAATCAAGTCCTCTAGAAATATACCGGGCGTTGGAAAAATAACGGATTGAAAGTATACCATCGTGTAGGAGAGCTGAAAATAAAAAGTTCCTCAGACAAAATTTCGAAAAATACATGCTCAATTTCGTTTTACAAATTACCGAGTCGCCGTAGCTCAGTGGTAGAGCGTTGGCATAGCACTCGGGAGGTCAAGGGTTCGATCGCAGCGATCGATCATCCTGACAGGTTTTTCCTGTCACACCAGGCAAATCCCTGGACGGCACCTTCAACATAGGTCCTGGCTGACACCTTCCCGAATCCTTTCCCCTTCCCTATCTCGGCCTGAGCCTTAGATGCCTAAGGGCCATAAATAAAATTAGTTTTACAAATTAGGAAATATCTCGACAAATACACAAAACGTACGATGACGGAGTGCTACAGAGACAGCTTTCTCTACGTAAGAATCTCATTGACAATGAATTAATATGGTTTAATAGGGAAAGTATAGAAATCTATTTAAAGCAGCAACCTTCCCGCAGCCGACATCCTTAATTATCGAGATATGGCATCACCTCCGCCAAAAAAAATCATTGTTCGTTGGCAAAAAGTTTTAAGTCCAAAAATATCACCAAAATTGTATAGTTTCCTCGTTTTATCCCGAAGATGAATATTTTTGTAACTTAATGGGAATTACTAATCTAAGTTTTGTTAATAGGTGTTACACACAGGACTCTCTGCAAACTTGGGGAAAATGTTCTCTAAAAAAGCGTTAAAACATTTGTCCATAACTGTACAATGTTGAGTGTAATTTGTTAAGTCGATGCGTTTTTACATCGTCGTCAAGAAATCACGTGATATGTGAAGATGTCTACCACATGTGGATTAAGTCCAGCTCCGAAACTACAAACGGTTCCATTTTCTTGGAAGAAACTTTTTCCATTACGAAAGACTGGAGGAGAAAGGAGTGAGACTAGGATGGAAGAAACAAGAAAAGGAGGATATAGCAAAGAAAGTGGTTGTAATAGGGGATGTGATGTTGTGGGAGGAAGAAAAGAAGTTATTGAGTTTAAGCTATAAATTTAAAGTTAAAAATCAAAGAGAGGATGCTGCGGAAGTCATATCACTGTGAAAGAAGCGATAGCCAAAGCACAGGACAAGGAGATAAGGGACAGGATAAGAAGAAGAGCCAAGGTAATAGTGAGAAAGAACATAAGAAAGCGAGGAGGGAACCTTTCAAAGAAAGAGTACGGTGTGTGGAGAACATAAGAAGAAAAGACATATGTGTGCAACAAGCGGACAAAGGTGCGCTATTGTAGCGATAGAGAAGAATTGGTACAAAGAAAAATGAGTGAACTCTGTGATGAAACCTATGAAGTGATACGAGACAGAAATATGTATGAAGAAATAAAAGAAAAAGTAATAGTATCGCTAACGAAAGAAGCCTACAAAAGTGGAATAAACGAAGAAGGTAGAATACCAGTGATGAAAGGCTTCCCGAAAATTCACAAGGAGAAAGTGAAATTGAGACCAGTGTTGGGTCGTAGGGGCAACATGTTTGAACCACTGCAAGAGAAGATAAAGAAGATGTCAGAGGTGATAAGGGGACAATAGGAGAGTGCTAGTGTGAACTCCGTGGAATTAAAAAGAAAACTGCGAAAAGTAAGGGAGATGAGAGCTAAATAGATCATGTGCAGTGTAGATGTGAAAGCCATGTTTCCGAGCTTAAGAAGAAAGAACATAGTGAGGGTCATAACGGAGGAAAGTAGGACTAATGGTTGGAGTGGGGAAGGGCTGAAAGGGGCTCTGAGAGCTATGTGGAAGAATAGTTATTGCGTCAACGGTGATAAGTTAGTCAGAATTAAGGAGGGACTGAGCATAGGTTCAAGGTTGAGTCCAATGCTGGCGGAGATTGCTATGAATGAATGGGAGAAGAAGGTACGGTTTAAAGGAGGTGAAAAGTTAGTGTTTTTTAGTCGATATGTTGACGATTACTTGGGGATATGGAAGGCCACACAAAGGCAGTTGCAGAAATTTGTAAAAGAAATTGAAGATAAAGAGAAAGGCATAGAACTGGAGTTGGAAGTGGAAAAGGATAATACCATAGTATTTTTAAATAAGGAAGGAAAGATATACACGGAATTGTACCAAAAGAGTTGTGCGTCCGGGAACTATTGCCATGCTGGGAGTGATGTGGATTACTCGACGAAGAGAAACTTCATAAGCAACATGAAAGAAAGAATTCGGCAGGTCAAAGTGAAAAAGAAAAAGCATAGGAAGACACAATTTTTTTATGAGCAGTTATAGAGAAATGGATATGATAAGAGGAGGTTGAAGTACAGAAAGAAAGGAGAGACCAAGAGACAAGGAAGAGAAGAAAGAGCGGAAACAGAAGTGATAAAGGGAATAGTGAAGAAGATATTTCAACGTACAGAAAAGGAAGCAAGAGGCTACTGGAGGTGATAAGAGAGGAGAAAAGCGAAGAAATTAGACGAGAAGTGAATGATGGAGAAAAAAAGGAGTAATTTATAGAATCCAGTGCAGTGATTGTGAAATGTGCTATGTGGGGGAAGCGGGAAAGAGGTTAAGAGAGCGGATAAAACAACATAAAGATGATGTTAGGTTATAGAGGGACAGAAATGCTATACACAAACATATAAGACACACGGAATACTTAATGGATTGGATTGAAGTGAAAGTGTTAGGAAAGGAAGATAGAGAACTGTCAGAAAATGTGAAGAATCAAGATTTATAGAAGTGCAACTCGGGACTTAAAATTGATGAACAGTGGGATAAGTTATTAAGGAGCCTTAAAATATAAATTGTATTTTTGGTGTAAGACGTAGGAATTTTTTTGATTAGTTTAGTGTTCCTTTTATTTATTTATTTTTAATATTTCTTTTAGCTTCATTTTCTTATATCACTTACAAATTAATTTCTACAGGACAAGATTTATTTTGGCACCCCCACTTCACGAAAATTCTGGATCCAGCTCTGTTGCATATTTGATATTGCTTTAAGCTCACCTGGACCATTCATTCGCTTCTTATATACAATACGAAGACACTCCCCTTGTTGTGAAGAATTTAATAAGGAATCTTTCTGGAATTCCAGTTCAGCGGATTGCCCAGTATGCAAGAGAAATATATCTAAAAGCCATAAATAACAATTCATATTCATTAAATGGCCAGTAACAAATCAGGTTTCTCAGTAATGAAATTTACTTTGTAATAGTACTCGCGCTTTATAGAATATTGCAACGACTAGACTTGAACAAACATGAAAATAGACCCTATTAATTTTGTAACATCTCATAATAATCGAGAAAATAAGAAACACTACTGTCACAAACTCCTAATAAATTAACTTTTTTTGGTAGTATGGTCAGTGAGCGTCTGAGCGACACATTACTCGAGAATGAGGTAGCAATTCTCCCATTGTTTTAAAGCTTTTCAAGGCATAATTTCTGTATCCTAGTGTCACTACTTGAATGCAGAAAAGGGGGGGCAGCTTCACCATCTCTCCCGCCTAATCTATGTCCATGTAATCCTTCCCCTTCTACGCAGTATATTCCTCCGTTAAGCAATGGGCCAGGCCAAGAAATTAAACCGAAATCCACCCCTGTAGTAAACTGTATTCTTCGGGACGGTAATTTTATTAACTTTGTTCTTGTATATAAATAAAGGGTTGAGGGCTGAAAAACAATAACGTGTATCTTTGACTTAACCAATTCAAAACTAAAGGGATCGTTACGATATTATGACACTGGAAGTTTAAAAGATATCAATTTGCCTTATAAAACGAGTGACGTTAGTTCTCAACTGATAAGCCAAAAATTTACAGAAAGTTTTGTTTAATAGCATAAAATTAGACTTGTGTGAGTGGGAATTCTGGAGTAAAGCGTAGAAATGCATTTTGAGAAATATTTGCTTTTTATACGTTGTTTTGCACATAGCAAAGTGTGTAAGTGGTGCATCTGTTTCATTTTATTCTCTCATAAAGACAATGTTATAGATATAACTTTTTACGAATGAAAAAGATAGGAGCACTACTTAACAACTGAACTATAAAATCTAATTAAAGCTTGAATTAAAAGAATTACAGATGTTATCTTAATATGATGTTGTTAAGAGGCCTGAGTATTAACTATCTGAGTGTTTCCATATTGTTGGAAATACTGGACAAATGACAAGCCAAACCGCCCTCCATAATAGTTTAGTTATGTGTATTAAATGAACTACTGGAGAAATTATTTTAGGTTAAAAACTTGAACGTCCGTAATGACGCACGCCATACGTCATGCTTCTTATCTATAGCCATAGACTGAATAATAAGATAGACTTATCCCCCTTATATATTGTCGTCTGCGCTAAGGAGCACGTGATTTTGAATCCTGCCGCTAGATGACTCTGTCGACTACTTTCAATCGCTAGTTCTTTCCAGTAGTAGCCACCAGAACCACCAAACGGCAGGTTTCAAAAGCACGTACTCTTAAGCAAAAATCCTTTGATTTTAGCGCAGATGAAAATAGGTAAGCGGTGTAAATCTATCTTATTATTTACATTTTCCATATCAAAGCTTTGCTTTTAAATACTTAAGATAAAATAATATAATAGCTGCTGGCAGGGGAACAATCAGGAAGCAAGATAGCTGTCTCCCTAGAAGTTGTGTTGTTTATGTGATTTAGTTTGTCTGATGAAGCCAAATTGTTAGTTGGTGAAACTGTTACACGTTTCTAGTTTTTTTAAAAATAAAACGTATTACTTTGCTCAGCTATTACTTTATTGTATCTTAATTATTATTTAGTCTATCATATAAATAATTTCTTCAAGGTTGAGGGTTTAGTTCATTTGAAAGATATTTATAAGTATTATTGGGCTGCTTTCCAAAATATAATTGTTGCTTGTGGTTTGCCTGGTTGTTTTAAAAAAAATTGTAACATAGAGTAGGTACTGAAACGTATTAACCATATTTATTTCGTTTCTGTGAGTTTTAATTTCAGTTTTACGTTTTAATTATTACGTAACATGTTCAAATTGTGACTTAAGCTCTAACATATTCCCACACCAAGATTCAACAGTGGATTGGGTTAAGTATTTTACTCTTACAAGGACCACTCGCCGCCAGGGGCCAGAGTCTGATTTTGATGAAAATCCGTAATTTAGGTCCAGTGCCTACGTAAATCGCCCCAGCCAAAATTATGTCGTCAAGAAATAACGACATGGAAACCCGAGAAAGATGGAACATAGAGAGCATGTAAATCGAATACAGAGTAAGGAAATATGACTTTCAGAAAATTGCTAATAATTTGTCCACGTCTGTATTAGTTATTCTCCTCTCTGCAGTAGAGACTGAATAACCATAGCCTCTCGACCGAGGAAGGGAGAGATCATTAATTGCAAAAGAACTAACAACTTAATGTTAGAGCACTATTTATTCGTGCTTCGGTTAAACCTAAAATCAACGACCTACCTCGGTCGGGTTATACAAGTACATCAATAAACTTTTAGCACGTGTCGATTTCTTATATATTAAATGAATATATGTTATTCAAAAACTAATTCTGTCTCTCTTCTTCTCTTATCTGCATAAACTTTCCACTAAAAATATTATTTAAAAGTATTTAAATAATCACAGACACATATTACCAAAGTTCGTGTAGTCGCACGCCTTCTCTATTACTTCGCTGCACGTACGGGCGCAACACTGAAAAGCACTGCACATCTGGCTGTTGCACAATATGCCTCTCCGAGAGAAAACGAGGGACTATTCAATTGCTTTCCGATGAAGAATGATATTTATTGCCAATATCACACTTTGTTGAACTACATATCAGGACAATATTGTCCACAAAAATACGTCCTTTGTTTGTGTACATATCTTTTAATCAGGAAATAAATAAGATGTTTCAATATCTTTATTCTTGAAATAAGAAAAGAGAGTTAGAGACATGCGTCAAAACGTTTGTCCTCAACTGTACTACAATTACTAATGTTCTTGAAGCAGGGTTGAAAAAAATCATGATTTAAAAAAAATCATTTTTGTTTATTTTTTTATTTAAATCGATTTTTTTATTTATCTCTTTTTATAACTAGCAGCCCTGATACAGCTACTAAGTCTGTTTTTCCTTTTCAAATACCTTAGCTAGTAAACACTAAAGTAAAATTCACAAATATATGGCGTTCACTACAGAAGATAGCCATGAAAAATGGACAATTGCAACAAATTGTAATAGTTTTGAAAAGGAAGAAAGATATGGCGTTACTTATCGTATATTTTACAAAAGAAAGTCGACATGTAGGCAACTTCTATGTTACTTTCGTCCGTACACGAGTAATGAAGTTGTTTCAGAGGTGTATGCACCGCAATTAAGTTCGAAAAAGAAACGATTTACAATGTTATGTGCCTTCCTTCCTTTTTAAGTAACTGAAAATTTTATGATCGCAATTGCTTCTTTTTTCCACGCTACATCTCCCAAACGAAATGTTCCACGATTTAAGTTTTCTATGATATATTTGAGTTCATTTCAGTTTGAGTTTTAGCTCTCAAAATTATACTACCAATTTAGGAACACCTTATGACGATAAATTCCCTAAAGTATGAAAGCTATTTTGGAACCGGCGTCGCTCAGTGGTAGAGCACTAACCTCCGGTATGTGGGGTCCCCGATTCGATCCTGGCCCGTGCAATGTGGACATTGTAGTGAACGAAAACGGTGTGCGTGGGTTTCCTTAAGTTTCTTTCCTTTGCTCCCAATTCCTTCATTCCACCAATTTTCCCATCATCATCCATTCGGTCTGATCCAAATTTGTCTAAGGGTCTTAAATAAAATTCAATTCAATGAAAGCTATTTAACACATTGGAATCAATAGTCGATACACAGTTTTGCATATTCGTCCTTCAACGTCCACATAGGTAAACTTTTTACTTCGATTAAGAATAAATTATTTTTGAGCAAGTTGTGAAGAAATTAAATAATTTGATACAAATACATTTTGCGTAATAAACACTAGGTAATGTAACGAAACAACAATTTTTATTTTGTAAACCAACTGGACTTTTTGTTTTCCGTGTGTTCTTTATCACATATATTACAAAAATAAACATATTTGTAATAGAAATTGTAAACGTATAATGTGAATTAGGTTCCTACGTTCTCTGCTAAAATTTCGCGTGTAATATGAAATGAACCAATCAAATAGTTTGTTAAAATTCTAGGTCCATCACTTTGGTTTGGGTTTACGTCATAAGAGCCTATTATCACTAAGGACTGGAAGGTGAATTTTAAAGTTTCAATATGATTCAAGCCACAAAATTATTTAAAACACTGCACTTTATTTCTACTTTTTTTTAATATATATTTTTAATTTAAATCATTGATATTTTTTTTTTAAATAATCTGATTTAAATCACTAACTTATATTTCAATATGTTCTATTTAGCGCCGAACTGATCTCAATAGGATAATTCCGTTCCTTATCTTTCAGTCTAATGGTGTAGAACTGGGCAAGTTAGCTACAAATTATTCCATCAACAGACCAGGACCAGCAGTTCACCTTTTAGGAATGAACAATCGCAATTTCTTGAACCTAAATCTGGAAGCATTATATGGTCTGAACGACAAAGAAAATAACATTCTCAAAGAAATCACAGAAAAGTAAGTACAAACTCCATGTAATCCACGCGTGTTGTGGTAAGGTACATTTGTACAATCGCGAGCATATATTTTTGACCCCCTTGAATGCTCATTTAAGCTATAAGAATTGTGGTACTTTTCGCCTATTGCATATGCAACCCAACTTGATTAGTGGCTTATCTTGTATGCATATCACCCCAGGATGTGCAATTCTTCCTCCAAAAGTATTTTTCAGGGAATGGAACGAGAATGTGTATTGCAGAATCATATAAATTGCAGGCGTTAGCATCACTTAGAGAAATTTAAGATAAAACAGGTTTAATTAGAAGAAATGTTTCTTGTGTCATAGAGAAGCTAGTAGAAATATGTATTTAAGAACTTTTATATTAAATTACCACATTTAAAAACGTAATTAGTTAATGTTATAACACTTTTGTGTGACAAGAAAATACTCTGAAATATAATGAGGTATGGAGCAGAACACAAAAAAGTGAGATAAACATTTGCGCACAAAAAGTGAAATAAATGATCTCAAAATTACACAAAAATTATATTCAAATATATTCCCCGTCTATTTTACACATTTTGCCAGAAAGGTTACACACTGTAATTAGTTTAAGAGAATGCCCAAAATAGCAGCGGGATTCAAAACCGGGCCGCCTGATTCGAAGTCCGACACCTGAACCACTCAACTACGGATATCATGCAGAACTATGTTCACCATAACGTAGTAGTAGTTACGGAAAAGTAGCGATTGAAAATGGTGCAATGGTATTTCTTTTTCTTACGTATGTTTATTTGAGCTGAAGTTCTGTGAATTTTAGTAAAAGAATAAGCTTCTTTTTGTAAAACTGCAGTTTAATTACTTCTGTCATACAGCACTGGAAACTCCTCAAGATACTACATTTTGCCTTCTCATAGCTATGCGTGAGAAATACCAAATAAGGGCGTAATGTGGAACTTCTGATGCCAATCCTGGGCGCAAAAAAATACAGGTTTACATCGCAATAATACTCCATAATCTGTTTAGTTCACAATGCGCTTCAATGAGATTATTTACATTGATTTTCTACTGCGTAGAGAGTCCAATCTGTTGAAAACTCAAGTAATGAAGGGGCCACGGTGGCTCTGTTGGTAGAGCGCTCACCTCTGGTGCTAGGGGTCGTCGGACCAATCCCTGCTTCTACCATGTGGGCTTTGTGGTTCACAAACACCGTGTGCGTGGGTTTTCGCGCGGTGCTCTCGTTTCCTCTCACTTCCCTCATTCCACCAATTCATCCCATCATTATCCTACGGCCTAAAGGCCTTAAAATAAATTCAAATCAGAATTCAAGGGATGAAATTCGTTTGAAGGTATGTTTCTCCTTGCACTCAAGTCACCTCTTGATTTCGGATTAGATCCTACATTTCACGCAACGGAGTGCGTTTTGAAATAACGTTGATAAAAAAATCAATTTATCTGAGGCCATGTTGGTTTTATAGGCCTTTTGGGGATTTCCTTGGGTTTTCAAATAAAATGTGGTTAAACGTAAATGTAAAGTTGTGCACAGACCTCAGTACCCCAGTCTATAACAGTTTGTCACAAGTGTGTAATCCAGAGGCTTGGAGTGGGTATGTTATATTTGTTAGAGTGTTAGAAAATTTAAATTTATACCGTAGTTTCTCGTTATACAAGTACATAACATGTGAAAATAATATCATAGAGTTCATAAGAAATAGACTTAGCACGCTTCCCCGTTTCTTTGTGCGCTAAAACTAAAGGAATTTTGTTCAGAGCACGTGAGTTTGAATTCATTCGTTAGGTAGCTCTGGCGTAGACGTCATATTCTATTATGAGGTTTATACCAGAGCTGCCTTATGAGGTCTATACCAGACTGTTTATGTATTATGAGGTTTGATATATTTCTATATGGTGCCATGGGTGAAATTAGGAGAGAGACTCTGGGTGGGGGGCACAAGAGAGACACTTTAAAAGCTATCGTTTAGAAGTTATGTCATTTTGAAATGATTTGGGTGGGGGTAATGATCCCCATAAATCCGCCCATGTCTGGTGCCCTAGTAGAAATGTTGAGCTTTTCATGCAGAGAACTAAAATTATCAATTAGACATTAAAGAAAAAATGTTTTTGTTTGAACATGCTATGGTAGATATTTCATTTTCCGTCTACAAACACAAATACTAGCATGCGCCGCAATACAGAAATGGCCGTCATTAATCAATCGTTGGGAATAAAAGAATACCCGTTTTGAACTATTCTAAAGAGATATAAACATTAAAAGAAATAATAAAATATTAGGAGAGCTGAAGCAAATATGCTGAACAATCTCAGATCGAGTAAGACACATGGAATTCATGGAAAAGAGTTACTTGATTTAAGTAATCTTTTAATATACTTATGAACTTTCGGCATCTCAGATTCGGGCAGGGAAAGGGTGGGGATTTGGCAGGTAGTCGGCCAGGACCTAGTTCGTAAGTATCAGCTTGGCTTTTGCCTGGTATTACTGAGGACAATCTCTAGAAAAAGCCCAATCAGATGAGCAACCGTTGGGATTCGTTCTCAGAACTTTCAAATCCAATTGCTAAGCCAACATACTACCAACTGAGCTACGTCAGCTCGGTTCAAGCAATCTTGAAGTTGAAAGTAATCTGTAATGAGATACTAATACTTATTTCGAAAGTATACTTCTGAATTGTTTAATTTTGTCAAGTAATCTTCATTAGCACGAAATCTTCTATTGTTGAAAATAAAGTTATAAATGCCCAGAGGAAGTACGCTAAAACCTATTAATAATGTAATTTCCACGTCGTTTGAACGCATGTTCTAGGATGTAGATTAGGAAGTCAGTTATCTTTGAATCAGTTGGGAATGAAACACGTGGAGTAAACTATGTGAGAATTTCTGCTTTGCGAAACTGAAGTTACTTTTGCAAAAATGAATTAGGTTACTAAAGTAAAATAAAAACTATGAGATCTTAACAACAATCAGTTATAAAATCGTAGTCGATAATCGGGTTTAAAGAGCTTGAAGTATTTTGAGCGCGTATTTTCCATCTTTAAAGGTGATATTAATTAGTTCTAAT
>JAGDQP010053107.1:0-12187 GCA_022664845.1 Lepisma saccharinum | reverse complement strand
ATAAAGTGTTTCAGGAGGAAAGGTTAATATTCTGGAAGGTGATTGTACAGGGCTACTACAGCAAGAAACTTTATATAAACATATATGTTTAAGACTTCATTTCAGAGATATACTTACATAAAGGTTTTGCAAGGGTGACATTTTTTTTTATTTGTGGGGCCCACCTTCCACCCCTGCCTCTTAGCATGCTTTGCACAGATTCAGTTGTGCACGTTTTGGGGCGTGCAACACGTACATCTTAATACTCCTTAACCTGGGGCAGGCTTGTCCCTAGGGATTGTTGGATTGCCGAGATTCCAAGAATCCCCTGTGTTCCGTCTGACGAGACAGCTGGAGTTGCGGGACGGTCTTGGACCAGGCATCCAAGGGTAATCCTGGTCTTGGTTCCTAGTTGGAACTTGTTGCTGGGGGGAGTCCCAATCTACTTATATACTTCATTTTACAAAAAGAACACATTTAGACGACGCAGACATAACAGGACAAAACAACACATAACTTGAGTGGCTTCTTCTTCTTTTCTTCTGGTCTTTTCTCTCCCGCAAAGATATAAGAAAAAGAAAGCAAATGATTAGTAGTCTTCTTCTTCTCCCTTTTTGGCTTGTCTCACTAGTCATCGCATCAGGGCTTCTTTCTTCTATTTAGTGGCTCTGTTGCTTCCTGTAGTTGTTAAATTGTTTCATTTCCTTCTTTCATTCTTATAACTTGGATGCATCTGCAGATATTTTGAGTGTCTACTAGAACGTTTATTTTCTTATTAAGGATCGCCACAGCCACCGTCGGATTTGGATCTTCCGGCACCAGGACCATTGCGTCGGTTCTCATTCCTATTAACCTTTCCTCATTTATATAGGGTTCCTGAAGGCATGCTATGTCCACCTTCTCTTTATTGCAGTGCAGCCTAAGTTCTTGGGTGGCTAGTTTGGATTTGTCCAGATTTATCTAGACTATTCGAAACATTTCTGCTTAGGACTGTCTGGTGTGGACATAACACGCTGGGAATTTTTCCGTTGGGATAAATACTGTGTGCCCGCACGCCATCACGAACTGTCTATAGGCTTTGTTGAGCTGTAGTGTCTCATTTCTTCTTGCGAAGACCTTATCCACTAGTTCTAGTAATTCCTTTGGTTCTGTCGTGATGGGGTTCGAGCGCAGATTTATCCTATCCACTTCCTCAATTACTGGGAAGGTGGTTGTTTTCCCGTTGGGGTGGATATTTCTTATAATAATTCTCAGCGCAGCCAACAGCAGCTGTGGCTCCTCAAGTCTTGATAGGATATAGCCGTTGTTCAGACTCATAGAATTTGTTAGGATTGAAAGTAGTTACCTCTTCTCTCCTCTGTTCTTTTTCTATCGCCTCGTTCTTTTCCATAGATTCTTGCCTCTCTTCTCTCACATTTTGTTTTTTTTGCAAGGGTGACAAGTGATATCGGTGTCTGAAGCACTAGCACGAGAGAAAATCACAGTAACAGTGAAAGAACATATTACAGGACACTTTAGGTCACCGCCGGTGTACACATGGCCCAGAACAGGTAATCGAAAATGTCTCCATTAGCCTCCATACACTTGTCCCACGCAGATATCTGATGCTTTTCTGGGTTCCACGCTGCACGGATGACAGGGCATATACTTTGGTGCACAGCTGATCTACTATCGTTCATAGCTGTAACATTTTAGATTTAAGATTTTCACATACGGGAAATTTCACTTTTGTCCAATTAATATAACGGATTTAAATTCAAATGAACTGAGTTAAAAGCTTCAGTGAATTCGAGGGTATGGGATTGGAGACATATCCTGAGAACACGACAGGTGCTAGTGACTAGTGAACCATCTGAAATGACACATTGAGCTAGGAAGCAAAGTTGCTGAATCATCAGAAGACTGCCCCGAGGTAACAGCATGATTATTCGCAACAAGAACATTTAATCGCTGTTTAGGCCTGTAGTGTCAATGTCAGACAAAACATAAAATTGATCCGTTAAAATTGTACAACTATTCAACCAGACTCTTCCCAATAGGATAAGTGAAATTGTATGGTCCCGTTGCATGTTATCTAAGAAAAGAATTAGATGGTAAAAAAAAACTCCTTTTGTATGCTTTAAACAAATAATACACTGCAATGACCTTGATACTCTCAACTCAAGAATATGAATTATTCTACCACGATGAGCAGTGTTCGCATCTGTATCATCGCAAACTAATTTCTATACACTGCATGTATTGCATATATTTATTATGTTATGCCAACCGCGGTGCTTCTTTTAGCGGTTGTGTACTCCAAAATTCCATTTTCCTTCTGGATTACAAGGAAATTTTTATTTGCTCTTCCTTTCCGGTTCGAGTATAAAATTTTCCCCCTACCTTCTTTTGGTCTAAGATTCGATCAATCATTGCATGAAAGCATAATTCCTCTTAATTCAATGTCCACTACATTCGCTTGAAGTTCTTGTCTGACCTTTCCCTTCTCTTTTATCTTACTTACTCTTACCAAAATAACTACACTCGTATTTTCTTGAGTGAAGATCCCAATATATTCTTTCACCGCTCCTGAGATCACAGCTGCAACGTAACACGATGGACTTCTTATATAGTTCAATTCTCGGTCACTTTCTGAGGAATATGCCATGCATGGCACCAGCATATGCCATGCCACACACACAGAGTGCAGAATGTACTATTAAAGCCGTCACAGAAGCAACAGCTTCATACCGTGGGTCAATCAGAGTCAAAATCAAAGACAGGTAAATAATGGCTACTTTTGAACGTGAGAAGATACGAGGCGTGTCCGGAAAGTAAATACCGTTTTAAAACAAAAATCTAAAATAGTTTTGTTCAAAACAAATTTATTTTTACATGAAAGAGCACACCTTAAACTATTTTTCGACATACTTTCCACCACTGATCAAGCACTTGTTATAGTGGGTGACCAACTTGTCCAAACCTTCCTCAAAGAAACATCCGGCCAGTAAAAGACAACCATAAGGTGGGGGTGACATGGCGAACCCACGTTGCGTCACCAGTCACGATTTGGTTTAAAAAGTCCTCTCCTTTATTACTGTAACGGGTAAGGAATGTTAAAGCACTGCCAAGTCGTTTGGTTTTGTGGACGTCTGTGAGCCTTTTCGGAACCCAGCGGGAACACAGTTTGCGATAACCTAAGCGGTCGGTAACAATCTCATGCAAAACAGTTCTCGAAACTTGAGGAAACCATCTGAAAGCATTGTCATTGTGCACCGTCTATTCTCACGCATTTTCTCATCCACTTTCCTCACCAACACATCATTCACAACAGAAGGCCGCCCGGACAATAGCGGGATGTTTCATTGAGGAAGGTTTGGACAATTTGGTCACTCGCTCTAACAAGTGTTTGACCATTGGTGGAAACTATGTCGAGAAATAGTTTAAGGTGTGCTCTTTCATGTAAAAATAAATTTGGCTGGACAAAACAGTTTTAGTATTTTTTAATATATTTTTTTTCAAAACGGTCCTTACTTTCCGGACACGCCTCGTACAAATAGCTAATAAGAAATAATATGATAAAATAGAGAGAAAGATCCTCATTTATGGGTGGGTGGTTCGGCGGGTTAGGGCAGGACTCCATGTGCAATGACATCCTCGTCGTGAGTCTTTGGTTGTTTGATTATATTAAGAAAGAAACAAGCTAAGAACTGCATATTGCAGAGTGCATAACTGAAAACTGAAAATTGATATCGAAAAAAGTTACATGGGATTTGTTATAAACACTGTGAAAAGCAAAAATAGATTAAAGGGCACCTTTATGAGCTCTGGAGTCCACGCTGATGGTAAGATGTAATTATGGGCCTGCTTAAGGTTCTAACTACCACAAAAATGGCGAGAGTTGCTGTATGTATGACGGGTTGCATACCCGAAAATCCTCAAAACATTTTTTTCTTTCTGTGGCACTGTAGGATGTCTTTCGATTTTGATCTTCTTCAAAATATATTTTCACAATGGCCCTCCACAACTTTTTAACAATAGCCATGTTGAAATTTTAAACATTTTAATTTTCGACCCGCCCTATTGCTTAAGCTAACACAATTAATAATGCTCCCCAATTTCAACGTCGAATGTGTTATTTTCTACTGGAAAAAGCATATTCTTGTAAAGCGTTTATCAGCGCTGAGATGTTATAGATATCTACGTTTTGTTACAAGGCACAATCATAATAATATTTTGTTAAAAGGCACAAATAACATTATTTTGTTATAATTTTAAAACTATCTGCATTCACATTTGCAATGTGTTTTGAAACTTTTTCTTTTAAATAAATATTCCACTATAGCATCCATATTAACATAATTCAATTAGTTCCTTCCGTTTTATTGAATACCATGTGAAAAGGGACTAAATCAAATTTTGAAATTTGGTCATAAATTAGAACATTTTGAGTTTCGAAAACCTTGGATTGTAGAAGGAAATCATTCTTTGACTCACAACAACCACAAAAATGATTATTTTATAAAATACAATTTAAGTGGAAGCGTTTCTTTTCCTCTCCTGAAAACCTTTTTCTGACTTAATCCCTTTTAACATTTAATGACTCATGATATCTTTTGAACACCCTGTATATTGTTAAACCAACCTGCACGCTATTTTGTCTCCCTAGTTTATTTGACCAGAGAAACGTCTTACAATAAGTTCAAAAGTTTTCACTCAGAGCGATCTAATCCTTAATCTTAATTAACACAACCTTTGTTTTTATGGTTACAAAAGATATGGAACACACACGACAGATATGTTCCTTAGATTCTAAATAAATTAAGAGGTATTCATGTATTATTTACACTTTACTGTAAGAACATGCTCATATGAGGAGGTGTGAGTGAGAGTGGACCGTTGTAATTAGGGATATGATCAAAGTTTAGTACCACATAACTTTCGAAAGATTCACGATTTTGAAATGAAATTACGAATGCAATTAACTTTATTTTCTCATTTTATTGCACTTAAAATAGACTGTCAAAGTATGACTATTTAACCATAAAGAAATCCACATTTTCTTGATATCCTGTAATTTTAAGACCAACCAGATTTTATCTACGTACCTTCCCTGCAATTAGATCGTGAAACTGAGACAAATCCTTTATAAGGACAATTTGCATCAAAATTCGAACTTACAAAGCGTGTCTCCCCAGTGCCGATCGGGGCACTATTTTTGTCCCTCTCTCCCACAACATTATCTTGACCATTGACCATTGAAAATTGACGTTTCGAAAAACTGATTTATTTTTATTTTTTTTATGTACAGTGGAATATTTTCACGCGAATTAATGCCGAGTAAGCGATGGTGAGTTATTTAAGATCGGGTTAGATTTTTCCCTTTTTCGTTATTAATAGGAGAAAGAAAATTTGAGAGGGAATAGAAAATGTGCCCCGATTAGAATTACCTCATCATTACCGCTAGACAACGGGTAATTTGCTAACTTAATGTTATTTCCATCTTCGTAAAAGAAATTAAACTCTTTAAGGGTGAGACTATTGATGATTTAGCGATTTCAAATACAAGTTATACAATAGTTTGAGTAGAACAAAATATGATTATATGATCCAGAGATGTCGCATGGCAAGGTTTTATTTTATTTACTGGTTCATTAAATTTTACTAGGAACTAATACTTAATTTTTATAAAAGAAATTATATTTAACCACTATCTAGCGGAAGGTATTTACTTTGTGACTAAAACATTAGTTTTAGATAATGAAACTGTGAAATAACCATCAACTCTGGTTAAGTGTTATGTGCGATTATATGTCATATTCCAATTCCTATTTTTACATAAACATTAAACTTTTTAGAAAGAGTTTCTAATCCAAACTTTGCAGTAATAATGGAATCAACATGATTTAACAATTATTTTGTTATGAAATGCTCCAGCCATTAGCAACAAGATCATAGGATAGGAATGACGAAGGATAATATTACTATGTCACCTACTCAGCCACTATATTTATACATTATTCTTCGTGTTTATTATTTTCAAATTTGCTGTATTTATGAACTCAGGAAACAGTTTATGGCCAAAGCCCGTCACGTCCGATTGATGACGTCTATTGTTAATTAATGCCGGATCTATAAAATTACCTATCGGATTTAAGTTAAATTTTGCCGCCCTTTTGCTGCCTGTTCTATCGTTTTTAGTCAAAAAACGCGACCGGGCGACGCGACGGCCACAATCATTGTCTCTCATCAAGGTAGTGTACTTTTCTTATCATCTCTTCCCTGTCGTGGCACCGCTACTTCTAACTCCAGTAAGGCAGTAGACTTGCCTATCTGACTTCAGTTTTTAAAAATGAAGGTAGATTGTATGGAATATCATAAAAAAAAGTCTCATCCCGTTGGTATTGAAATTTTCAACACGTTTGGGTCAATTTCAATTTAAGAGGAAATTTTGCTTCCTTTTAAGGAGCTTTTATTTTTAGCTGTTTGCCGTCCCCTAAACGTGTCCCCTCCCCATCTAGAATGCACTTAAATTCTTCTTCAAATCACTAATAGTCAATTCTCGAAGAAAAACTCGCTGTTTTCTGGATATTACGTTCCTTATTAAATGGAACTCAAACAATACAGACGTTTTGTGAGTTGCTTGTCGATGTAGGATATGATGGGGATGCGGCGTTGGACCAACACTTCGTACGACCAACAGCCTCTCAAGCAGCAAGAACCGGCGTACGACCAACACAGGATTTTGCCATGAGGTAAAAAAATAATTTAAGAATATATTTCTTATTATGTTTTTAGGTTTCATATATCTAGGGCGTTGTCAATTTTATTGTTGGTCTAATGCCGTGTTGGTTCAACGCCGTGTTGGTCCAACTCCGTGTTGGTCCTACGCATGTAACCCGGATATGATGACTTTCGTTCTTATGGCTACTATGAAGAGAATTATGATCAGTGATTCCGCCAGATCCCACTGTGAGGGGATGTTTACCCGCCAAGGTCTCGGCAACACCCCTCCCCCAACTTTAAAGAAGACGAAGAAGACTCCTTTCGGTAAACAAAAGTAAGACCATATACGTAATGGCCACCATCCAACCAGGCAGTGACAAAGAAACAAAACGTTCCATGAATAAACAGAAATTTTATTCCTGAATCTTAAGTAGCCACGCGTTGTAAATAAAAATCGTTCGGCATTGGCAGTGTGTTTCAGATATAGACTTGGCGCAAAACGAATTATTATTACCTGCAGGTCAGTCTGGCAATCAACTAGTTACTTTGGAGAATTTCTTGTCTGCTTATTGCCAAATTTTAGAATGCATTTTTGGATAGAACTGCTTTGATGTTTTAATATCTTGCTCGAAGTACAATTTCCCAACCAAAGATGTCTCGCAGGTAACCTCGAATATTCTTCAGATTGTATTAAATTACGCTTGTTGTGAATACTTGTTTTCATATAAACACTTTATTTTACATTAATTTCCGGTACATGATAATGCATTTGCGAAAAAGAAAGTAGAATGAGAGTTGAATGCGACACAACATAATTCTCACTAATCACAGCTTCAAGTAAATCAAACTCGAAATATAAGCCATCTTCTTTAACTATGGTTGTTATTCCAATTGTTGTATTTCCAATAAATTTTTGAAAACAGTTTGAATTGATGTTCTAACCTTGGTTCTACGAGCATGATAATTCAAACTTCTCGTAATTAATTGAATTAAACAAGTGAATTAACCCGTCACCGGGAAAAAGAATTTCTTTTCGATTGAAAGTGAATGGGAGAAAATATTGCCATAGGTAGAACGGTGTGGATTTTTTTTTTTGGCTGACATTTTGAATATAAGATGGCGACTTTTTGAAAATGTAATATTTTTTCTAAACTGCTCTTGATAATACACATTTATGCAACATTTCGTATCTCTACCTCAAACGGCATTGGAAATGTTTTAGCGACGATTTCGAATACAAGATGGCGACCTTTTCAAAATGTTGTAATATTTTCCTAAACTACTCTTCATAATACACCTTTGTGCCAAATTTTGTATCTCTACCCTAAACGGTGTTAAAAATTAATTTTGGGGTTTAGCAATATTTGATCGAAGATGGCGTCTTTGGAGACATTTTGTAATATTTTCGTAACCTACTAGTGATGGTGTACCGTCAAAACAAATTTCCTTTTTCAATCTCGAACCGTTTAGGAAGTGTATTCTGTACAATAATGGGTCTGGCGGCCATTTTGGATCCAAGATGGTGACTTTTTCAGAATATTGTAATATTTTCTTAATCTGCTCTTGATAACACAACTTTATGCCAAATTTTGGTTTTCTAGCTTAAAAGGTGTTTAAAGTTAATTGTTGGTGTCCGCTATTTTTTATCCAAGATGGCGCCCATTAATGGTTTCTTAATTCACTAGTGATGATGTACCGTCATGCCAAATTTGATGTTTGTAGCTAAAGAGGTTTAGGCTGTGTATTTCATACAACAATGGATTTTGCGGCCATTTTGGATCCAAAATGGCGACATTTTTAAAAGTTTGCAATATTTTCTTAATCTACTGGTGATGGTGTACCATCAAAACAAATTTCCTTTTTCAATCTCGAACCGTTGAGGCTGTGTATTCTGTACAGCAATGGGTCTGGCGGCCATTTTGGATCCAAGATGGTGACTTTTTCAGAATATTGTAATATTTTCTTAATCTACTCTTGATAACACAACTTTATGCCAAATTTTGGTTTTCTAGCTTAAAAGGAAGTTTGTAATATTTTCTTAATCTACTGGTGTTAGTGTACCTTCACACCAAATTTCTGTCTTCTAGCTCAAGCCGTTTAGGCTGTGTATTGCCTACGAAAACCATGCCAAAAACCTCCCGTTTTTAGGTGAGACTTACTAGAAATGCAGATTGTATTTCTTTTTCAATCTTATGAACGGAAAGGTGTTAAAACTTTCATTTGAGGTGGTAAATTCTTAAAATAATAAAAAAATAATTTTAGATTACATTTGATATTGGACATTCTGCTAAAAATAACTCTAAGGATTATTGGGAAAGACGTAATGGCGGAACATTTGTAAGAGTATTAGCGTACTAAACACAAACAGCATACATTCCACTACAATGTCCTTTTCTCTTGTGAATTATACAGCAAAAATGTGCTCTAGAGGGTTAGTATTAACATTTAAAATATTCCATTTTGAGACATGTTGAGAAACCACAGACACGGATACAAAATAGAGTTGTGATGGCCCTAAAATGAAAATCGAGAGGCGTAGCTCGGTTGGTTTTGCATTCAGGAGTTTCTGAGTTCTATACTCAGTCACAATAGCCGGGATTATACCTGAATATTAGGCCATTTCCGACTCTTTTCTGCATCGTTTTCTCGCTTCGGTATCACAAACCAAGTCATCATACATGCTCAAAGGCTGTAAATACATTTTTTTTAAAAAAAATCAGAAATTCGAGTGGCGTTATGCCGATTAAGTCAGAGAGAATAATCTGCAAAGTTCCGCTACAGTGGGCAAACTCATCGTCTTTTTCGTACTATTTTTTGGCTTTTTAAATTTAATTTGTAAGTCCTTTAGACAACTTTGGCTCAAGCTTCATGGATGATGATGGGATGAATTAGCGTAATGAAGGAAGTGGGAGGAAACGGGAGTACCCTGAGAAAACCGACGCACACGGTGTTTGTCACTACAAAGCCCACATTGTACGTACAGGGATCGAACCGACGATCCCTAACACCAGAGATGACCCCTATACCATTTAGCTACTGCGGCCCATGACCGTCTTAAAGAGTGCCGTAATATTGTCAGTAACAATAGGTGCCAGTTCTCAAGAATTATGACGTTTCCATTGGTCCAACGTTTTGAAATACGTAAGTGACGGGTTTCTGGATGCCACATGCTTTGACTGGATAGTTTAAATTAAAGAACGGTTGGTTATAGCGTTTTTATCTATCAATAATTATTTATCTTTCAATGAACTTGCTTCCCAAGGCTCTAATAGTGCAGAGAAAAAATATTCCATCTGAATTTTAAAACTGTACGTAGACAGTGATTTGTTAGTTTGAGTTCTTCACCTACTAATGTCCACACTCGCTATTGAATGTAAGAATTACGTTCATCAAATTTGATGATACGATCATAGAGCGATTTCGATCATTGATTTAACTATATAAAGCTAATGGGATGTTCCATTCAATTGATCAGAAAGTGATCAAATGATAATAAATAAACAATTTTGATCCCACCTGAACACATGATGATTATTGAATGGTGGCGTAAAATGCGCTGTGTTTATTAGTAAGACAAAGACGTTGAGCATAACATAATTAGACACACAAGACCGTAAGAGTCTACCAAATTTGGTCATATCCGGAATTCGGAATACCATCTATTTCCAAAACTGCAAGGATCATTGAAGTTTATAAAGATTAGATCTCTAATATCATCTGGCTTTCTCCCAGGATTTTCAGTTTAGGACCGCGGGGACCCGGGGGGGGGGGGCTAAAACAAACATTGGGAAAGAATATAAAGAGTTTTTATTAGTCTTTAACAGGAAAATTTCTGAAGTGCTGTGCTCGAGAATTTCTAGGCGTCTCGCAGAATACCGTACCTGAGCATTACTCATTCGTTGACAACAGTCCACATCGGACAGAAACGTAAACTTGTCTACGGAACTGATAAAGAAGTTGCGTTATGTGCATGAATTTTAATTTTAAGGCCTTTACGCACCTTTGGCGTAGACAGTTATGTGCATCAGCTATGGAAAAAAAATTGTGTCTGTGTAATAAATATAGTAAGTTAAGTCAAGCAAGGAGATAGGGTGTTCCTTACATCAAGGACTAGTTCCAGGTTGACTTCTTCGCAAAATGAAGCCACTTGTTATCGTCCTACAAATCAACAAATAACAAATAAGCTTAATATGCTAAAATCTCGTTTATCTGGAACAATTTTCGAAAATAGTAGTTAGTTCCGGTCCACGCAGGGACACGCAGTGCCAACTGCGTACGGGCGCGTCCACGGGTTACGGATGATGGAACGTCCCCCAGATATGTGAGACAGCTGTGAATAAAGCAGGGAAATCTGACGAATAAGCAGTCGCGGACAATTCGGTTAAGGCATTTAATCCCGACAGAAAAGTCACCGCTACCTTGCGGTCAGCAGAGGGATATACAAAAGCTACGGGAAGTGAACACGACAGAAAATTCCTGGTCCTCCAGATTGGGGGTTGTATACATGGTCAACAATCCTTTAACATAAAATAAACATTGTTCAGAAACCGAAACCGGAACCTCGGAAAATAAGGACAGGTGTTTGGAATAAAATTGAAAATAGGGGATGAAACGAGGATTTGATTTTTGCAACATGGAATACATAAGCAATGTTGGCTCCAGGCAAAATGGAAGAAATTGCACAAGGGACATTGATGTGGTAGCTCGGCAAGAAATAAGATGGAATGCTAACGGCAAAATAAAAAAAGGAAATTGCTGTCTCCATTACAGTGGGACCCAAGAAAAAACAGGACAGTATGAAACAGGTTTAATGGTATCTAGAAATATATTAAGCCAAGTACTACAATATGTACCCATAAATGAAAGAAGCATAATTAGAATAAAAGGAATAGGTAGAAATACATAATTTATAACAATGCACACACCGACAAATGAAAAGGGCATAGCATATAAGAGAGCTTTTGTTAGAAACTAGAAGATGCACACGAAAGAACCCCTAAGTATAATACAATTGAAGTAATCGGTAATTCTAATGCTTGAATTGTAACAGAAGACGCACACATCAACGTCATTGGACACTATTCACTCCACAGAGAAACTAATGGAAACTGAAATCTTTTAGTACAAATTTGCAATAAGAGATGATATAAAGCACATACTTCGTGCATGAAAGAATCCATTTAGGAATCTGGCGATCGCCGGATGGTAACACAATAAACCAGATAGACCACTAACCAAACATAGATTCTAATCATCAAAAGTAGATCCTAGGAGCCATAGAGGACCACATTGCGACACAGACCGTTATTTTGTCAAACCAAAACTGAGAAAAAAAGATTTGCAGAAAATTAAATCACCAAAGGAAAGTAAGAACAAAATGAGACACGGAAAAGCTAAAAAGAAAGACGAGCAAAGGAAATATAGAACGGCGGTTCGAAATAAAATTGATGAAAAAATTGAAATAAAAACGAAAAGTAACGGTACAAGAAAAATGGGAGAAGAT
>JAGDQP010053106.1:0-13633 GCA_022664845.1 Lepisma saccharinum | reverse complement strand
ACGAAACAAAACATCTATTCGTTTTCATTGTCAACCTCTGAAAGATACAAAAAGGCTTGCCATTTTAGTCTACATGCTACAATATCATTATTTCAAAAAAATGTAGCATGATGTATAATTACAACTAGGATTCAATTGATCTACTACACAAGGATAACAAGTACTGAAAAATCAGGCTCTCAGAAATTCGAAAACACTAATAGTACAATCCATATTTGTATATGATACAGTCATTAGGACAATATAGTTACAGAGGGGCACCAGTTTGTACACTAAGCTATATATGTAAATATTTATGTACACACCGGGACTCTTGTTATGAGCAAAACAACGACTTACAAAATGTATATCCATTTTAGTCTTTCATCAACAATAGAAAGTAATCACCACGATCTGTAGCAGTGCGCCATGGTAATACACAAGTGAATGCACCGTAGCACCAACTTTTCCCCCCTTACCATCTTGTATAGTAACGATTCGCAAACTACACGCCATTATTTCAGTAAGGAACCACGCACAACACAAGCACTCATGTCATAAATGTGAAAGTCACTGTACTGTACCGCAAAAAATGCTCAAGAACCGATTAACTTCATACATAAAAAAATCCACTCACGAGTTCTTGCAAATTATTTTAAATAATGCCGGTGTGAATGTGCATTTCTATATATATATACACAAGTGTGCTCTTCTCTCTTAAAACAAAAATAACTGAAAACCATCTCTTAACGGAGAATGAAGTCCAGTTTCTTCTTTGTACCACCCTGTACTGAGGTCAGGTTGATTTCGGAATTTTTATTATGATTTATTTGCATTTGTACTAAACGCTGAATTAGCATAAAACACGACACAAACTAATGCTATAGGAACTGCATTAATATTTTGTGTTATTTCAGTACAGAAAAATAAAAATGCCTCATGATCATGAAACAAACAAATACCTGCAAATTAAAGAGAAAAAAAAAAACAAAAAAACAATGCCAATTATCGCTTCTTAGTACACTGTACTGAGGTAGCATACAAAAACTCACTTGCAACTACAAATATTCAATCAGCACTTATGAAATTAAAACCTTGCAGTACCAGCCCCATCTTTAGGAGTAACGATCTGATTTATCTGTGGCAAGAATAATTCATGTTTGTGAGAGTAAGAGAGAATGATTTTTTTAAAAAACACGATTCACAACACACACACTAAATTGAGAAATGGTTATCTGTCTCCGGAAAGATGTCTTTCCAAACTATACTGTATACACTTCGAAAACATAATGAATACAAAATTTTAATTAGATATATATACCTACATCACTGGTTTAATTATGCTTGAGGTCAATAAAGGATTATAATCTTGAGTCATAACAAGAAAATTTGAACTATACAAATTCAATATATTCTTACACATCCAAAAATGTATGTTATAATTATTTTCATCTAATGTTGGTACAATTAACACTATTATCAATTACTGAATGAAAATAAAGTTATATTCTAGTAACTACAGAAGTCATGATACATCGTAGAGAAAAATACAAAATTCACATTACACAACAAATCGGTTGATCTGAAATTCTAACATAATTAAATAAAAATATGTGTATTGTTTCAAAAACCTTTTTAGTATCATTATTTAAAATTTTAGTTCGTTAAGAAAACGATGCTGCAGCAACACTCATTAAAGGGCATGCAATTATTTGCAGCTGAGTACGAAACAAGTTCTTCTTGGGCGAGACAGATACGAAGAATAACAATTAAGAACCATCTTCCACGATACAGTTAATATCTTAGTGAGAGAGTGCCAAAGGAATATAAAGGTTAGTGACAAAGCATAATGAACAACCTTCACTTACTGCGTGCCACGGTTTGCGTAACATCTCCGTTAAGTTTGTTTTAAAAATAACCTACTGATGCTTGTATCAACGATATCTTATTGGTAAAAATGACATCTAATTATCCTGAGGCTTCTCTGTATCATGATCACTTTCAGTTTTGTTAAGCCATACTAACCGTACCATACTGTTTACTAATTTTAAGAAAGCTGCACTATATACTCACTATAAAACATATCTGAAATGCGAGAGCTGACAAACAAAGGTTTGTTCGGGTGATCTGCTCGGTGTTGCACTATCTGCACTGGAAGTGTACCAAACTAGGCTAGTGAATGTGACATCGGAGTGTTTATTCACGCAATCTTGCGCTCAAACGGCAGGCGCTTGTTTCCTTCTGCTAGCACATAAACGCCATCTATAATTTCGTCTCTCAACACACGCTGAGAACGTAGCACGACTGTCGATTGTTTACACTCATCTACACTCGCTTCCAAGCAGGTGCAGAACTGTTTGAACTGGGTTACAACACTACTTGCAATCGCGACACCCACCAGCACACTCGAATGCAGTGAACTAGTATAAAGCATGCAGCCGCCCAAACAAACTGTTAATAACTACTCTGTGTCCTAACATAAAAGAAATCCTATTATGAACAAAACCAAGCGGACATTCGGATTCAATCTTAATTTGCTAACCCGAGAGGTTTACTTTCAGTCGGACCTGATCCAGTGGAAAAACGGATAGCTTGTCAATTATCGAAAACAAAATTTACATTACAAAAATGTTTATTCCAACAAACAAACAAACAAACAAAGAAAAAGCGAACCCAGGATATTAGATACACGGAGGGACATTACACACTGACAGATGGATATGCGTAGCCTTTCTAAGTAACGATTATACGTAGGCATATACTACTTTTAAATACAACAATGAAGTATAATAAAACAAGTTCAATTCTGATTCGCCCAGAAGAAAAGCATGCCAATATACACAATAAACAATATCAGAAAGAAAGGTTATCTACGTTTGCTACACCTAGAGTTGAAAAAAACTAGTCAGTCTTTGCTTTGGCGAAGTTCATCTCACTAGCTGTTAAGAGAGGGGCTGATAACCCCAAGTCAAATACATCTAAAAACTGGTCCCATCAAATCAGAACAGCGTTCAGCGATGGAACTCCTACCTCGTCTCAAAGGCTCTTGATATACCACCCTCAAATCGCAAATTGAAACTGGTAAGTCAGACTTAAACTATCTTATTAGGTTAATTATATCCCAGCTATGTTATTAAATAAATAGTCCAAACATTATTGATCACTTTGAACTGTGAAATCAAATAAATAAGCAACTGTTACTGACAAAACATTTATTACTGTTGAAAGGCGTAAAAAAATCCTCCACGAGAAACTAACTTCTTGTCTGCAGCTTGTTATATTTTTATTTACAATTAACGGGCTGGAAAAGCAGCTACGGACTAGGCCCATCACAACTCTTAAGGAATATCCATCAGCGAGCATTATTTTGGAGTGAAGATGGGGAAAGCTTTGTACTTTTTATATTCGTCCTGGTTAAGCATGTTGCCTCCAAGACGGGACATGCAATTAACGTGGGATTCCGAACCACGCCCTGGCTTATATCCGAAGCATAATACGGGTACACAGACTAACATGCAATGATACTCACCACTAAAGCAGCCCCTGCCCACCACTCAATCTTGTCTTCACGGTAGCTAGGTTACAGGACCTCTGTGAAGGTAGCGGTCAGGGCATAGGTTGGTATTTTTCATCATTCGGCTACGGAAAAGCTCACTAAGGTAGGACTGCAGCGCGACTTTAAATTATTAGCCCTTTTGCTAGCCAGGAAATTGTTCTACCGCGACGACACCAGCGAGTATCGCGGATAAGCAAGGTTGTAGTAGGGCAGCTGCCATACAAGCGGGGGCACAGAGTTGAATTTCTTGATGATCCAAGCATAAAACCTGAACCTGAGAGCTAGAAGCGCGTAAGTTACAAATCACTGTTTTCGAGAGAGAGAAAAAAAAACTTTTTTCTTTCATATAGAAATAATGAACGAACTACATAACAGGCTTACTTATTTAGATTCTTAACATGTTTACAAACAGAATCGAGCAACCAGTATGTGAGACTTTCCAAATGCTGTGCAAAACAGCTCTGATTACGGTTTAGCAAAAAATATGGACTTACGCGGTTCTAGCTATCAGGTACAAAATTATTTTAGGGCAGCTTCAACCTTTTCCATACACAGGGTCATTGACAATTTTCTGTTGTTGCTGAAGTTAGTAAGATGATGTCAATACAGAAAATGATACAACTTTCAGTCAAGGGAGTTAATACCAAGATTCCGTATCAATGTGATGGTTTCAGATCACGAATTTAATTTGAAATCTTTCTGTTCCATACCCCATTAATATTAAATGAACTCTTCACGGTTCTTTACTTTGGACTTACCCGCTGTCCAGCACTTCATATTTTCAAAAAATTAAAGCCTGCTTCCTTGTATGACCTACACACGACTAAATTTGTCCTGTTTTTTTCTTGATGATAGTATGTCATAGTTAAGTAAAGTTTCATAAATAAAATGCATATTCACGCAGACTTACCTACAGATTAGGTCATCCCTCTTCAACGCGACTGAAGCAAAAACTGCTCCCATTATGTTAATGAAGAAACATGTTTGTTGGTCTAACAATGTCTATTAGTATAGGTTAATTACGACATGGAAAGAAGAGGAGTCACATTTAAGAAAATAATTTTGATTAGATGGCATGAGCAATAGTGTACTCATATCTTGCTTGAAAATCTACGCTAAAACAAAACAAACATTATAAAATAATATTGCACAGGTCAGAACTACATTTATCCAACTTCAAAAACTGATGCTTAAATTTCTTCTTTCTTAATACAGAACAAATTAATATCATGTATAATCGAAACACCAAGCACAATATGCTTCCTATTTTAAAATATCAAATTACAAATCTGAGCGATTTTAATACACTGCTCAAGTTCTAAGATACAAATAAAAAGTCGTCTGATCGACACAAATTGTTCTTATTTCAACGCACCGCTTCTGTACTCATTTTACTGCTGCTTCCAGTATTCCATTTGTTCAGAAACAAACAAACATAGAAAGCGGGTTTGATAGAAATTCTTCTCTAATTTGACAGAAACTTCGGTATATTTTGAAAAGTTTCTTCATATTATCATGTGCGATAGTTAGACCTTACTTAAATTCCAATCATATTGTCTCATTTTAAGTCACTCAAAACTTGGAGAGACAATCAGGAACCATAATCGAGTTTATAATAATTACATCATACACGTCATTACAAGATATAATTACCACGCAGACCATCACGAGCTTCAGTAAACAACCTTCGGTTTAGAATCATAAGATCCAATACCTGCAGATTCAATCGCGTCTTTCGTGACGCCTTTAAGGCACAAACTATATCTCAGACCAAATGACAACACAAGTAGCGACTATAATTTACATGTGATTTACAACGACGACTGATATGAACTAGGGATGGTCAAATTCTGATTCCGGATACCTGTTTATTCAGATTTGGCATATCCGGATAACGAATATAAAACGGGTACCAGGACGACTTACATCTAGATGGATCCAGGTATTATCCGTTATTACTAAAACGGATACCGAATAATGAGTCACCCAATATCCGGATTTTTTTTTACCATCCTTAATATGGACCTTTAAAACAGTCGCGTCAGTTTACTCGAAGTATATTTTCAGCCTCGTAACATTTCCGATCACAATATGCACAGCAATTAACGATATCTTAAATCTAATCTACAATACCACATAAGTCGCAGCAAACACATGTGTGGGAATTATCTCAAAAGGTCGATCAAAGATCATCATTCTGCTATTTTTTTTAAATTTTTTTGTTATTCAAATTATGCGGGTAGGGAAGAAAGTACCTCTAAATTAGGAAGAACTGAAAATGCAAATTGCGTATTAACTTTACACCTAACTGCTGTATTTAATTCTTATATCAATTCTCCCATAATGGGTTAAACGGAACTACCTAAATACGGGTCCAAAGTTTTCAAATGACGATGATATTATTCACCTTCTGCGTTACCTCATGAGAAAAATCATAGCACTGGTATGAGCGTCGCTAAGGAACTCCATAAATGGGTTCACAAGACTGTCCGGGATTCACTCAACGGAAGTCAGCTGATAGAAGTATTCTAGCGATCAAAAAAGCGCCTCTTCCGCACTTCCATAAACTCATTTTCCTTGTAGATATACAAGTAATACAACTTAGGGTAATTTGGGAATATAAGAGAGTACAATATTCCAGAGGGGTAAACGTGTCCACTCAAGGGTAGTACAAAGGCACACACACACGCCCTTTAGTCATAGTGTAGAACGCACCAAGGAAAGTATACGCGCCTGATATGCAATACAAATATCACAAAATTAATAAGCATGTCTTAACTACCAAATTATTTACGCAGAAAGCCTACGGTTCTTCAATGCTGCTGAAAATTTATTCCATTTTTTGAAACCTTAACAACATAAAAGAAACTAGGAAAGACAACGATCGAAACCTATTTATAGAGAAATCAAAACATGGTTTGTGTGTAAATATTTGACAACAGAATTGGCAGATGCAAAGAATACGAAAAGGCTCTTGGACACTTTGTAAAGTACATGTGATCTGATTATTTTGGAAGTAGTGCTCAGAAACTAAGGACATGACAAACAACAGTTTCAACCACAAGTAAACAGAAAAAAAAAAAGAAATTTAAATCAGTGCGGACTGTAGTCAGATTATCTAGTTAAATTGTAAGCAGACAGCGGTGACTTTGGTACAGCGCTCACCTTTGGCACGTGGGGGTCCGTGGTTCGATCCTGGCTCGTGCCAAGTGGGGTTTGTACTGGACAACCCCATGTGCGTGGGTTTTCTTGGGGTTCCCCATTTCCTCCCACTTTCTTCATTCCACCAATTCTCCCACCATCCATTCGGTCTGAGCCTAAGTTTCCTAAAGGCCTTAGATAAAAATTCAATTCAATTAGATTTTAAGCATATTGAATAGCACAGTTCTTAAATGCATAAAGTTACAAGTTTCTGCTTCATATATTACCACTAAAGAATTGCTGGAACACGGAATAAAAATCCCAGTACAGAGATAAAGCACTAATTTAGTTTGCACACATGAATATTTTCCTGACATATTTGAAGCGTTGTCTTAACTATGGTCTGTAATGTCTTCCAAGTCCATGGGAGAACAAGAATAGCTTTCAGTCGACTAGTTGTCATGTTCCAAGGGATAATAAAATGATTCACGGTCGGTTTACGTGGAAGTGACTTTCAGAATTAGCATAAACCCAATATAGATTATGTATGTATGGCTGTGACTTTACTTTTATACAGAGATCAACTAAAATTTTCAAAAATGTTCGTCTTACGAATTATTTTACTATAAGTCACACACAATTAAAATCAATGCACTAGTCGCGTTAGTTAATTACGTCAATTAAGACTAATAAACTTACCACTTCTTTTATATTAAACGACCAGCTGTACAGAGGCTTTCCCTCTTTTGTTGTTCACAGTAAGCCACTTCGTAGTTCTGTCAGATGCCTATACAATTTTAAAAATTAACGAATATTAAACGCCAATAATACTCATTCAGGTTACTTGACAAATTAATATTTACTTCATTGACCATAGAATAAATCTGAATTTATTTTAAGGCCTTTAGGCATCTGAGACTCAGGCCGGGATAGGGTGGGGAGAGGAATGTGGAAGGATGACGGCCAGGGCCTATTTTGTATGTACCATCCCGGCATTTGTCTGGTGACAGAAAAACCCTGCAAAACCTGTCAGGATTGTTGGCTGCTGAGATCGATCCCAGGACCTCCCGAATGCAAAGTCAACACTCTACCACTGATCCATGGCAGCTCGGTCGTTTTCACTACGTTTTTAAATGTATTTAATAAAGCAAATAATGATAGCCCTAAACGAATCAAATTTAAGTTATAATTAATGTCCTTACAGTCTGCACCAGTGGTTGGTGACAAAATTGACTATGAAAAATTGTTAATTCCATACATACTTTTTTACAGAGAAAAAATTGGATTAACTTTTTTTGTATTGACAGCTCATGCATTTGCAAAATAGAAGGATGAGGTATCCCAATAGAAAAAAGACACTGAAAGGGATAGACTAAGATGGCTCGGAAAGCTAGAAGATCCGAAGACAGGATAGTGGAAAAATAGAGCTCAACATACACGAAAAACGACCGAGGAAGAGGTATAAAATGGGCAAAAGAGGATAATAAAGATTGTTGGAGAGACAATCAAATGTGACAAGGCCTTGCACACACTCAGACCCAGCGGAAAGTTGGAACTGAATAAAGCTAACAACAAGATGTATAGAAGTATTCAAATGGTAGAACCTTTCCTATGGGTACTAGAAGCAAGCACTCAATAATACAAGTAGTTTAGGAAGCATGAAAAAAAAGTTTCCTTTGGCTACGGAATTTTCTCCTAAATCAGTCGAGACCTTTTGTGATACAATAGAGGTTAGGTATAAGAAACTCTAAATATCATTTTTACTACACTTGTGATACGACAGTAGCTAGAACTGAGGGGAGAAGAGTCAAGTGATCAGTTGGACACTCCTTCGCGAAGCCTATGCATATGAAACGTCTAGATAATTTTTCAAAATCCGATGATAATAAAGTATAATTTAGCGGCCGAAGAACACTAATTCCAAAATAGCGAAACACTTAATCAAAAATGTAAGTAACTAAATATATCTTTCAGGTCTTCACAATTCAGTCGTCTTCTTAGAGTTCAATATGACTGTAAACGTTAAATTAATAGTACCATCTACCATTCAGAGACGGTCTTGGGCTATTATGCTGCAAAACACTATAATTCACAAATAACAATATTATTTATTTTTAACCAACAAGTCATAGCTGCTCAAATGAAATAAAATTTGTACCCTTTTTTCAGAAGATGTTTCCTTGATCATATTAACTGCTCAGTTTGGTTGTACACACATCAAAATACCTGGTGTACATATTAGTCTCTGCATGATAACACTCAACACATAGGCCAATGTGGTTTAAGTCACCTTATCGGAAAAAGTTGTATCTAGTAACTCATTTTAAAATCACATTTTTCTTTCAAAACTCTTACGATTTCATTATAAAAAAATCAATAGAATATCAAGAGGGACAGTTAATTCTGTTGCACAATATAATTAATTGCCTATCTCTGCTTCCATATAAAAGTGCATTTTCGGACATTCTCAATAATCAACCGAAATGCATCCCGATCATTCGGTAAGACGTGTACAAGTTATCTAACTAAAAAGTAATCAACCTAATATTTACCGTTTCTTTAAATGCTCATCTACCTGAGAATACAAGCACTCTGTTTACTGCCAGAGGGCGATGACTGCTTCATTCTTTGTTCAGAACAACAAAAGTGATCATTCTTAATTCTATGTACATTACACAGCGTTCACAGTTTTCAAAGCATACAAAAAAAGAAATCACCCGCCCATGCACATACGTTAACATACTCACGTTCTCTCTTACTCGCACAACAACATTAATATAAATGTTATAAGTTCATTACTTCAAGTACACAAATAATTTAGAGCGATGCTGCTGCGTATTACATAATAAACTGCCACAACCACAAGCGACTGAAACGTATATTGCAGCAAAATAAAAATCACATCTTCAAGTCCTCAGATGCTCCTAAATTTGCTAACGTCTTCTTGATACGTAATGCAGTCAAACGGGCAGCAGCATTCTGATACCAGCACTCCTTCATAAGCTTCGACATTACATGTAGGGCCTGAAAAAACAAGTACAGTACTTTTAACCCTAATCACTAACATTAACATCACAATGAATAAATTAAGTGTAGGTTAATGAGAGACTATGCACATTCTCAACAAATGAAATATAATACAGTGAAACTTCCAAATAGCGAACATCGTTGGGACTTAAAAACTGTTCGCTATTTACAACACACATTATAACTTCCCTTAAACGACCATAAGAAGTTGAAATAAGAAAATGATGTACAAATTGAATTATTGTACATTGTAGAGTAGTTTTATCTATGAATTTCTGTACATTAATACAGTGCAGTACATATATAGTTATGACGTGTACAGAAAACAAAACTACTACAGTATAGCGTCGTAATGACGCCAGTAGCAGGATAACTGAATGGAAGTGCAGTGAATTTGATTTAATGCTTTTAGGCAACTAAGGTACAGGCCGATAATAGCAGGATAACTGTTTGTAACAGCATTGCTGATTAAACACAACAGTATTCTTGTTTTCACTTGAGTTTTGTTACTCGTTTTGCCTTTGTTCCTGTGTTTTATTATTATTAATGTGGGTGTTATGTGTTATTGTTGTGAAGCATCCTAAGAACCCGCGACTACTCTTAGCGCTCTTGAAAAGAGAGGAGTTACAAATTAAGCCTTCATTTGTCTTCACAAATACTCGATAAGACGAGCAATCACATCTAAAAATGTTTGAAGAGGAAACCCGTACAGACGACCACTACATGCTGGCTTTGTCCGTTATAGAGAGGTTTTGCTTTGAAAGGGACCATTATTAAGGTGTCCCGTCCCGTGTCCGTTTTTAAGAGAGTCCTCCATTGGGAGAGTTTCCTTCCACAAGATTCAATGTTATTCTGCAGAGGACTTTAAAACTGTCCGTTAGGGGAAGTATCATTGTATTTGGTTTAACTTTTATCTACGCACATTGAAGATTTTATTATTAAGTTAGGCCAAAAAAAAAAAAAAATTAATTCACAATATTCAAACCGTAGTAAAACAAAAGGTGACACGAGAAAAATGATAGGTATCCCTACGTACCACCCCATTACTAGTAAATTTAAGCAGTATAATCTCAAACCAGCAATTAAGCAGCCAATAACTTTAAACAAACATTTGACACAATTTAAGAGTTATTTTCACCCCTCAAATTTTTTGGGAAGTGGTGTTTAAAAAATTACATACCAATGTAACGAGAATACATTGACATGACAAAAAGAGATGTCCAGGTTAGAATCACAGAACATATCTGTACCTGAGAGGCAGAACTGAGTAAGTTCAATTTTGGCCAAAACGTGATAATTACAGTTTTGTACAGTATTCGGAAGGCCTCACATTATGGCTGCTTGTAACCATGTTAAATAATGTAAAAAAGTAAGTCTATTATGTAGTTTGTTCAATTCATTTCTATGTGTAAGTAGTTTTTTTTCCCCCTTTTTTTCTCGAGAACAAGGATTTGTGGCATACGCGGTTCTGCCTCTCAGGTAAAAAGATATTAGAAATGCAAAAGCTAATTATCCAGTTTCGGGATTATCCCAGCATTTAAAAAGACACTTACCACGTTTCGGATGCAAAGCTGTTAAAAAAAGTCAGATCGTAAAAGAAAGTGTAATCTATCAGAGCTACTTTATAAATACAAAACAACCCAAACTTAATCATTTTCAGGGTATTTTAAACACAATATGGTATCCTCTGATTAAATAAAGTTACAAAATAAATCCAGTTCCACCTTCTTTTTAAATATTTACTTAAAATACTTTATATATATATATATATATATTTTAGTAACTGACTTTATTTCTTTATATCCCACCATTAAGTTAACCTTCCATCATTATCACAGTTGCTTTAGACCACTTTTTTCATTGGTTCTTCTGGTTGCACTTTGGTAAACACGGCCATTCTGACTTAGGTTTTTCTCAGTCTGTAACGTCACCTTGCATCCTCTGAGATGCCAATGTTTTTGTATGAGACCCCCTCAATCATTTATATAAAATCACCTTTTGGAATTTGTACTATTAAATGTATTTATGAAATTATCAGCCAAAGCTTACGACATGTATAAATCCTTTAAGATACCTGATTTACTGAATATTATTT
Source organism: Lepisma saccharinum (assembly GCA_022664845.1). Taxonomy (NCBI): domain Eukaryota; kingdom Metazoa; phylum Arthropoda; class Insecta; order Zygentoma; family Lepismatidae; genus Lepisma; species Lepisma saccharinum. The sequence continues at coordinate 1,835 of JAGDQP010053106.1, read as the reverse complement.
TGTATAAATATTTTTGACACATACTATAACCACCAAAGACATTATACATAATGAGAAGTAATACTAAAGATTTTCGAATTGTGTAGAAATTAATTTACCTAAATATCCAAAACCTCCATGGGTGACAATCTAATTTTATTGTAATGTCTATGTCATATACCTATATAAACAGCGCAAGCTGTATCTAAAATCAGTTCTGCTAGAACTCCTGAAGTGGACGGAGCTCTAAATAAAAGTTGCTAAAGAGAACCTTGTTTTGCTTTATTTCTTTTTGTCTTGTTTCCCCCTTTTGCATACACTGTCCTTTTACATACATCCCTCGGTCTCCTATGGTAGGTGGCGGACCACATATCCATATACACTGTAGAAAATATTTAAAATGTTCCCCAGGGTTGGTTAGTCCATACTAATCTCATTTTGCCTTTCAGGCTAATTACGCCCATAGCCGTAGTCAGAAACATATACGAGTCTCATATAAAAGTGTATTATTTTCAAGGGACGTTCGGGATAGACCGTATCAAGTCACACCAGGCAAATGCCGGGATGGCACTTACAACTTGGACCCTGGCTGACGCCTTCCCGAATCCTTTCCCCTCCCCTATCCCGGCGTGAGCCTTAGATGCCTAAAGGTCATAAATAAAATTCAAAATCTGGTGGACACGGGTTTTTGAACTTTTTTTGCTGGTGCATGACTTGCTTAAAATGGTCTCCAGAATTTCCCGCCGCCATTTGTCAACTTACCTCTACCTCCCCGATTTTTATACCTATCCCATTTACCTAATGTCCTTGTTCAGAAGTATGCCGTCGCAACTGAAGAAGATCTTGCTTTTTAGTGCATGTTTCACATTTGGACCATAAGAAGAAGTACTGCACCTTATAAGGTAAGATTAATAATAGTCTATTATCTTATCTAAATAAAAAGCACCTAAGTGGAGCTTACATTTGTTCATTTTGTTGTATGCATTTGATGTATACAAGTCAGTGCCTTCTAAGCCCGGCAGAGCCGAATAGAGTCCAACTTTAGAACAGAGTTCCTCAGCTCGCAACTGGGAGTCGGCTTGCATTTATGAAAATGCATGCAACCTGATTCCCAACTGAAATTCCGCTTTACGATGTGCCTATATTTAAAGGATGCTAATTCTACCGCAGGGCCTTGACTACTTTCTTAAACTTCGGTTCTTCCATTCCTTTACTATTTCCTTACACCCAGCATATTACAGATTTCTATGATGTACAACATAATGACTCTTAATTCTGAGTTAGTATATTATACTGTCCTTAGTAACTCAAAATGATGTTACACTATAACAAATCCTACAACCACCACATTGCTAGTTTGTCACGTATAATAGTCATATTATACGGAATATGTTAATAACACCTCTCCAACTTGTCACAAAGCGATGTTATTATTATCAGCGGTTAATCTGAGCATTTTTTTTTCTTCAAAACGCGGAAGGAGGTTCATCACCTTTTAGCAAAACTTCTGATGGTGATTTTATCAACTAAACGCTGGAAAAAAATTGTTACCTTCAATTGAAATTCTGGTTTCAAAGCTGTTTTCACTTGAAAATCATACAGAAAGAGTTTAATATAAATGGATTTAATTTTAAAACCTATGCAGAACGCATTTGATATTAGGGCCAGAGAGACAATGTGTTTCCTGTAAAAATATTTTGTTCTGAATATTACTGGAACCTACGTATAATAAATATTGGGTTGTGTGAATGAAATTTACGCCCCAGGTGAATCATGTCCGAAAAAAAAAGAAAAAGAAAACTACATCATCTAGTTAATCAAAGTAGTCGCTGTCTGCAGTACGCGATGCGAAGAAA
>JAGDQP010053105.1:0-13633 GCA_022664845.1 Lepisma saccharinum | reverse complement strand
CGAATGTCTCGTTGTATTTACTGAAAATGATACTGGATGACACCATTTAAATTTTATTCTCAAATAGATCATAAAATCTTTCGACTTTACCGATATCGACAAAAGCTGAGAGAACAAGCTATTCGATGATATGTAAAGTTAAACCGGATGAGATGAAATGATAAATGAAAAGATAACTTTTGTGATTGATGTTTGTCTTCGAGTAGATTCTATAACCGTTGAAACCTGATCAGTTACGTCTAAAAGCTTTTTTTTTATTTGTTAGAACGGGCGCGGAATTCTTAAGAGGTCAATAACTAAGTAAGATATTAGAACCCATGTTATTTATACTTACTAACAGCGCTGTCAATGAATTTTTGACGGTGACTCGATGAGGCAGCCAAGTTTGAAAAGCTTTCCGCTCCTTCGTCCCAGCCTCCAACAGACAGCAGTGTTTTCAGTCCATCAGCTTGATCCTTGAGATCAGTGAAGCTACGGAAGTTGTCATAATCGTACTGTAACAACAGAGCCAAGGATAGAGAAAAGATATCATATTAGCATGAGAGACACTGCAAGAGAATCAGTAATTTGCAACAACTACAAGAATTGTTACAAAATTCGGTTAAGAACATGCATTTTCTTCAGGTTAGTTACATGTTGTGTCATGTGTGGCAGTTCAGGTCATCACTGTATAGCATGCAATGAGCATTGAGCAATACACCACAGGCACTGTTATGATACAACATGTAACTACTCTCAATGAATACCTGCAGAAAGAGTGATTCATTTAGTTTTTGCAATTATCAATTCAGTGTCGCGAAATCACATATAATCGACATTGCCATTAATATGTGGTCTACTATAGCTGAATATTAGTTTTGTCCAATCCATACACTCCTATTATTATTGAAACAAGAACTATTGCTGGTCCTCCACTTTGACACCTGTGGAGAAATCTAAATTGTTCTGATTCACGATAAAAATTAAATTAGTTAACCATAGATTTCTTTTTCGTATTTTTTAAAATAGTGATTTTTGGTTTATAAATGTTAAAAAGAGAAATAGTAACTAGAATTTACTCACATCATTATCGACTCGGACTTCCCAGTTGTCGGTATCAACTCCAACAAATGAATAGATGATGTAGTTACAGAGGTCGATAGGAATGTCTTCAATTGCAAGGTCTGACCATGATTCGTAATAACACACTCTTCGTGCTTCACCACTTGCTCGGGTAAGGTTAGATGCTAAAAGAATGTTAAAGAAAAAAAAACTTTTTAAAACGTTAAAAGCATTGTTAGTCCGATCAAAAAGTATTGTTGCGTTCCTTACACGGAAATGAAATATTATCTCAAATCTTGTTTTCAAAATGACTTTATTACTTTGTGAAATACATGAGATGAGGAAAGCATTTCAGGTCAATTTCTTACCTGCTATGTTTGTTGTGGAACGTCTCATCTAAGTGGGTATGCTCAAGAAAAACGAAGAATGGAATGCAAAAGATTTTCAAATAAGTAACCTGGTTCAACTCAGCTTGGTTAAGCTCGTTTTCCTACAGCACGACTCTACATACACTTGACTTATTTCTGTTTATACAGGACAACTAAGTTGAGGATTTTCTCACAAATGGGAGTTACTCTCGATTCACGACCTTTTCGGACAAACTTTTACAGAATTCCATGAATGTCCAAAGTACCATTCAATAGTAGCAATCCCTATCAGCAATTGTCGCGGAGTTTCAGCGGCCCAACCCACGGGGAATGGTCGGGAGTCGTTTTCTGCAAGACGAAGCCCGGCCGCCATCGGGCCACCTGCTGTACAGTGATACGTTTTGCACGTTGTTCACCGCTAAAAATTAGTGAGAACGACTGCTGTAAAATGAAAAGGGAATGTCTTTGAGAGGAGTACAAAGTGCTATGTGTTTCCTTTGATAGATGTATTTTTTTTTTGCGGAGTGGTTGTTTTCCTCGCGATCGCCACCCCTTTGCCGATTGCAGTTGGATTATCGTCGGGGTGAAGCATACTCCCCGCGACCGGGAGTCGTTTCGTTGCCGCAGGGTGTTGGTTAAATATCAGACTCCTGCCTAAATGCCGAAGACACACGAGTAACAGTCTGGTGGCCCGCTTGTGCGAGGCGCTTCGTGCCCGAAAGTTATACGCGCATGCGTGACGTGTGTCGTACGACAACAGGTATGAAAAAACATCACCCAGCTGGAAGACCAGCATAGCCGAGTGGTTAAGGCATCAGACTTCTAAATCTCGCGCTGACAGTCGGAGGCACGAATCCCATCGCAGACCCTGAAGAACTTTACTAACTACGAAATAAATAACAGCGAAGACAATGCGAAAAGATTAACTTAATATCGATTACCACTGCGTCCTATATATTATATATATGTGTCCAATATGTGTTACTTTTGCCCGCCTTGTTGCCTCCGCGGGAACAAGGTGGGAAAAGTCGGCAAACTGTCGGGTCATAGTTGAGAGTCGCCTTGTTCCCGTAGCCTGTAATAGATGGCGATTTTATCGCCCCGGTATCCGCGCCGCAGGTGAGGCTCGCCGGAGGGCCGCCAAACGTCGCAAGTGGGCCACCACTGGACCGCTTCCGATTTGCTGATTGGGAATAGTACATTTATGCCATCAATTCCAATTTAATATTCAATTTTGACAGCAACTAGATCATATTGCGCATCTAGGTTTGGCATTCAATCAGCTTTGGCATACATAGGGCTAGGATTAGCCCGTGTCAGTGTGACTCAGTATACTTGTGTTTATAGTCGTTACGGGTCAGATCATCTGTGTGAAAAGGTACAGAAGCGCAGGAAAATCTTCTACAGGTATATAGTCACGTAGTCTGTCCTGCATGTTATATATCATATGATTAGATGGAGGATTCACATGACGCATTAAACTTACACAGCGTTCCATCGATGCTCTAGAGGATCAAATCCTAAAATTCAGGGAAGACTATTCCTTAATGATAATAATACTCGTTGAAGCATGTCCGAACATGCATGGATTGTCGCAAATTGCCTTGTTGGAATACCCCATCTGCTCCTTGTAGCTGTCCATGAATGGATACAGATGGTCTTTAAGGAGGAAGACGTACAGAGGATTGGTTGAATACATTACCAGGCGCACCACAAATTATTTTAAACTTATATAACGCATATTCAATTATAATGTTATTATTATCATTCAATTACAACTTTTAGACACATAGGTAAGGACGTAAACTATTAAGAACAATGTTAATTTCATTTCTACAGCGGTGTAGCCAGACAAATTGTCGCGGGGGAGGGAGCTCATATTTACTTAGGGGGTACCTTTACAAATACCAAAGAGTATCATATTTCGTGTTTATCCAAAATAGTCCAACGTTTATTCAAGATAGGTTTTGCATATCGTATCTGAAATCGTTGAGCTTGGCCTCTCAATTCGTTTAATTTTTTAAGTAATCTGTTGTATAATCCGTTGTAGTTCAAAACGGATATTCTTTAATTTTTATACCAACCGATTAATTAATGGCCGCCATTTTTGTATTGCGGAGCATACCAATATTTGTATTAGCAGAAGTTAACGGAAAATGTAATACCTGCGACCTGGATTTTCGTAGGGTATTCATACAAAAAACACCCTTTCCTATAACATCTGCTTCAGAATTTTGGTCCTCTGCATGAAAAGCCTAAAACGTAATTGAACTTGTCAAAATGTTATCCAAATATGGTTGTCGAATTAAAAACAATTTCGGTTTTCAGGGCGCTTTTTCTCCCGGAATGGATTGAATGTTAAAGTTGATTTCTTGTACACTATTACATATCAAAGTATATTCAACGTATACAGTATATGAAGGCTGAGTCGTGCTTCCTTGACGTTTTATGAATTTTTGAAAACACACAAAATTTGAATTTTATGCATATTGGAGGCCCAGTAGCTTTGGTGGGGCAAAATATAATAATCTATTTTTTCACCCGTTATACATTTATGTCAGGAGAAACTGCGGTAGAATTTTGAACTTAAATGATATTTGAGTTTGAATGAAGTCACAAATTTACAAATTGTTCATGAATGAAGCTCGCTCGTGCACGCTTTGGTAGGAACATTGAAGATCCGTATCTCTGATGGGGGATTAGATAAAAATCTATTTTTCTACAATTTATACACTTATGTCAAGATCAAGTACAGTAGAAATTTCCACTTTGACATTTCAGTTTAAAGGGAGTTACAGATTTGCAAATTGGGGATGAATCATGGTCGTGCGTGCTTTGGTAACTCGTATAAAGAATGGTTGTTAAAAGAAATATTCTTCATTACCATCAGAATTGTGAATAACGATTTTACTGTTGTATTGATAATTGATATGCCTAAGTAATAAAAGATGCAGATAGCTGTATAAGCGCTTCCCACACACATAAATAGGTGACAATGTTTTCCATAAAAAGTCATGGTTGCTTAATGGAATGAAAAAAGACACAGTGAAAGTACAGAACAGTCATATTGCCAACTGAACACTGGACATATATACAATAAGCTCTCTTACAAGGATATTTCAGAATTTACTTGACGTACTCACATCTCTCCTTGACACTCTGGTGATAATATCATATAACATTTCACGAAGCGCGCACGAACATTATTCACACACCAACTTGCAAATTTGAAACTCCCTTCAAATTTAAATATGAAAGTTGAAATTTCTACCTTAGTTTCTCCTAACATAAATGCCTAACGTGTAAAAAAATAAGATTTTTTTTATCTCGTCTCCCACCAGAGATAAGGGCCTGCAATATTCATACCATAGCGCACACGAGCATTATTCACCCCAGTTTCCACTAAATTTGTAGCTCCCTTAAAATTCAAATATTAAAGTTCAAATTTTTACTATAGTTTTTCCTGACACAAATGTATAACTTGAGAAAAAAATAGATTTTAAATTTTCTTCCACCAAAATGCATAAAATATTAATTTTCGGATTTTGAAAAAATCATAACAAATTTAATAAGTATATGTGATACCTTGAACATACTTTGATATGTGCACAAAACATGCACTTTGATATTCAATCCCTTCCGGGCGAAAAAGCGCCCTGAAACCCGGACTTATTTTTATTTCAACAATCACTTTTGGATGCCATTTTGACCAGTTCGATTAGGTTTTAGGGTTTTCATGCAAAAGACTAAAATTATCAAGCGTATTTTAAAGGAAAGAATGTTGTTTGTTTCAATGCCCTTTGATAACCTTGTTCGCAAGCACTACATTTTCTGTATACGTCTGCTAACACAAATTTTGGCAATAAAAAATGGCAGCCATTTATTAATAGGTTTGTGTAAAAATAAAATAATTCTCGTTGTGGACTATTGTTATATAGCGAAGCTGGGTGAGTTCAGATAGACTGACCTACAGGTATCATGTACGAAGTGCCTGGAACTTATTATATCTGCTATATTACTACAATTTCCCTTTTGGGGGGGGGGGGCACACAGTATTGTGCACCCCCGTGGCTATACCCCTGCATTTCTAAAGAGTTTTGTAGTAGTCTATCTTTACCCAAGTTACCTTAAATGAAACATACCTGTACGTATAATTGCACTTTGAACTGAACTCAGCACCACGGCGACTATAATGCAGGTTACAGCTACCGTTTTCATGTTGTTTTCTTACCCCTGATTTACAAAGAAGAAAAAAATGTTAGTCATCAGAAAAATAGTAAAAAAAAAAGTTTGAAAACATTAAAATTAGACGCAACATGTTTTGAATATACGAGGAGTGTCAAGAAAGATAATCTCCATAATCCTTCGAATTAAACTCCATGGATAAAAGTTACTACACCGTTACAACGGCATCTTATGTTATGGATACATTAATGTTTGGTGATCATAGCAACGGACTGATGGATCTATTGCAACGTCTTGATTTACAGTTCGTAGCAAGGAGCATTTATTTAAAAAACTAATCTATTTTATTGTTGTATATCTGAGTTTATGTATTAGGGCTGATTTTCATGAAAGCTTGCTTTGCTTGCGATTTGGGTGAGTAGCCAATTGAAACACGTCTTTTAAGGCCCCTCTATTACGTGTTCTACGTATAACACATATTTCGATTGGTTAGTCACCCAAATTGCAAGCAAAGCAAGCAACTCAATCTTTCATGAAAATCAGCCCTTAGTTCTATTTAAGCAATGCTAATTGGAATTATTCTTCGCGCTCGATAGATGGCAGCATTACTGTGTATGGATTTCAGATTTTTGAGCGGTAGAATAATTTACTTTTCCTTAGTTCAATTTGTTTGAATGTTCAAGACTTGTTTTCTCCACTAACAAAAGAATGATTTTGTGTTGAAAAGTTGTTTTTTTGTTGTATTTGACCTGTCTTTAAGGTTAATGTAAAGCAACGATCTCCAAGAAAAGATGGCAGCACTACCTCTGTAGATGTCTATTGTATTTTTATCGTTGTTCGAAATTTCAATGCTGCTCCTACACATTCAATCCTAGAGAGTTCAAACTTTCAGAGATAAAAGTTCATAACCAATTCAAGAGTTCTTTCAACGCCGATTTTTAATTTTATTTTTTGATCATTGTTGAAAGAGCTTCATTGCTATAGGTTTTGATATTCACAACAACAATCAAGCGATTTCAACAATGAAGAAAAACGAAAATAAAAAATCGGCATTGATCGAAACCTTGAGGGTTGTCAAGATGGCGGCTTGCTAGAAGAAAGCTGCTAAAATCCCTTGTGTATTTTTTACAACATTCCAAAGTTTTTTCGGCCTCTCCTTACAGATAATTTACTTAGTAGCTTTATTAAATGTTGTAGTGTTTTATATAATAGTTTTACATCAAGAAAATTCAAAATTAACTGTGATAACAACATCAAATGCGACAGCGACAAGAGAGTTAAGAGTGACTGACAGCTATGGCGGACAGAAACCATTGCAACCAATAAATAACACCTTAAAACATCAATTATTAAGACTGTTAGACTGTAAAACTATATTATATTATAAATATTATAATAAAACAGCAATTATTAAAATGAACGCGCAATGGATGGTCATAATTAGCCATTTCCGCGATAGACTACAAAATACGAATACGAAATCTTGAATTGGTTATGAACACTTCTTGAATTGGTTATGAATTGGTTCTTTGAAAGTTAGAACTCTCGAGGCTTGAATTTGTAGGAGCAACATTGAGATTTCGTGCACCGATAAAAGACATTAGGCATATATGTAGATCATGCTGCCATCTTTTGTTGGAGATCGTTGCTTTACATTAATCTTAACAGTAAATAAATATAGTATATTTCTGTATCTATGAAGTTTTTAGTAAAATTATAGCACACAAAATATCTACATGTATATTTCTTTGACCGTGAGGAAACGGACAAGAAATTAGTAAACATTATCGCTGGATAATTCTTGACGAATGTAGGGATTCTATTCGTCTCGAAAAATCCGGGACCCTACCGAAATTGAGATCTCCATCCGGGTGTGCTTAAAATAATTCTTAACCCTTATTTTTTTAATTTTGTACATTTGAAAGATTTTCGTAAATTAGAAAGAACCCGGATTTTCACTTCTGAAATATGGCAACCCTAGACTGAGTGGGCTAGTGTTTCCAGTATTTTTTAAACTTCCCACACCACTATCCTAGTTCTCCCTTCGCTGCAGTTGTGTTATCATGCGGACTGGACTGCTCAAACCAAGGGTTTTCAAGTCATTTCCAGAAAATTTGTACGACACTTGCTTTCCTATCCAAACGAATAGTCCCAACTGTTCATCTGTAGTATTTCAATCTCTTGTACTATTTCACTCGCACCCTTTTCAGAGACTTAACCATGCCTTCATCCACAAAACATAAGGTGCTGCAAGTTGTACAGTGAATACCATCAACATCCACTACAAAATTTACTCTACTAGACAGAACATGAAAAGCTAGTCGCAGCACCAGTTTCCTTCCACCAGTTTTCACTCATCTCGAATAAAAAATACATTTACCACCACTTAAGAAGTCTCACACCATCGTCAATTCAGAAGAATCCAATAAAGAAACCCATCTCTACCCGTAATGAATCTTTTGCGCAATCTTTATCAAACTTCTCTCCATTGCGTTCGACACTAGTTTAAAATGTTTGACTTACGTTTTCAAATATCAAAGTAACTGCTCCAATTGCTACTGAAATCATTTTATATCCTTCAAAACAACATCGCACAAATCGTGCTTACTCGAAATAACATCATTATCAAGTCATCAAACAGGAACCTACCCTCCACCAGAATCAGGGACAAATACAGTTTTGAGATCTCTGGAAAAAATAAACTAATAGATCTTACATATAAAAACAATTCGAATGGAACCTTCGGCAGGCAGACTACCTTGTTATCTGTCGCATCAGAGGCGTCGATCCTGACATCACCAACATGGAAGTTGGAAGGAACTTACAGGAAAAGGACACACTGTCTTAAAATGTATCCATATCAAGACAACACTAGGAACGCCTAGCTATATGATGAGAGTACTCACCACACATCAATCATTCATAGATCATCTTTTTCAATGAAGCCTACTTACACAAGAAAGGATATCGAGTCGACTCGTCAAGAACGTCACCACTGATTCCATTACGATGCGAAAGATGCAAAAATTTCAAGGACCACGAAGCGAAAGATTTGTCTCAATCAACTAACCAGTGGCTATATCTCCGGACGTCATCCAACCAACAAGAACCCCCAAATGTACCGAATGCAGCTAGACTCATTTTATAAATGCAAACATTGTCCAAATGCAATGCTCGAACCCTACAACTTCACAGCTCCGTTATGGTTCTCAGAAGAAACATCACCAACACCCACCAACACAACCTCAGTCCTTCTACCAATTAACATCAAACAACTTCTTCACCGTAACATTTCAAAATATCTAACCGTTCGGCAGAGAAACCATCCTTTCCAAAGTCCAACACACGTCTTTGGGTGGAGTGGTGTTGTAAAGCCGAAATTGGGGACGACGGTAAGAATTTTACAGGGTTTCTTTCAATTATTAACCATAATTTTCTAAGTTGGGTCTACTTATTCTATATGCCTAATGATAGATATGTGTGATTACTTGTATGCCTAGTTACCTCTATCAGTTCAATGGATCACAACCAACCAATCTCCTGTTTTAATACGTTTACACCATCTCCTTCACTAGGCTATATATACAAATACAATCACGTGTGCAATCCTATCGATAATCTAAATTAGGCCAATGTTTTTATTTGACGTCCTTCTTTGGAGTTATATTTTTAAGTAATTAGTTTTCTAGTACCTGAGTTTTGCAATTGATGAACACAAATATATCGTTTATCTGGTATTGTTGACCTTCCAATTGAATTAAGAAAAAAAAAATCTACTTTATGTTTGCATGTATATTATAATGTTTGTTTACTGTGAAAAAGACAAAATTTGACGCGTATATCTTTCAATTGACATTATCTATTATCTTGTAAAAAATATGTTGACATAATTATATAAGACCTTGATCAATTCGAGATAAGATACAAACTCAATGAATGAATGCTTTCGAAATACATTTCAAAGTCTATATTATTCCAGTTGCATAAGTGCCTGAGGATAAATATATGCATGCAAATATACTACGCTGTTGGTAACCCGACAGCAGGATAATTGAGGAACCCCGTCAGAGAAGCAGACAGCTCACAAACCTAGTAGCACAAAATCGTTGCGCCAAATTTAATATTTTCTTGACCCGACGTTATAAACTACATACGACTTATCTTTGTTCTTCTCCCTTTAGAGCATATTTCTTTTTGTTTCTCACTGAGCCCAAGACCCTCTTCTCTCCTTTCGTAACAGCCGCTTGATTTTCTCGGTAATTCGATAGTATTCCGTGTATGAACTGCGAGGCAGTGTATATCGGAGAGACGAAAAGAAATTACAGGAAAGGCTTAAACAACACAAGGATGACATCAGATTAAAAAGAGACAGAAATGTTATTTACAAACTTGTACAGGAAGAGACGCAGGATATAGACTGGGAACGGGTGAAGATACTAGACCAAGAGGAAAGGATGTTAGTAAGGAAGTGGAAAGAAGCGAGGAGAATTAAGGAAACGGGAGATAAAGCGATGAACTGGAATGGTTGCTTGAGTATAAATTGAGGAATGGGAAAACATACTGGGAAGAGAAGAGCGGAGAAAGTACGCCAGAAAATAGGGACTATTCTAAAGCCTAAATATATCTACAAATAAAAGAAATGTGCCTTGAATAAACTTCCTTGTTATTTGTTTCCTGATACAATTTTGTGATAGCGGTATAGTTAGCAAGATGATGTGGTCTGTGTGGACAGTGATTGGTTATAATTTGTTTAGTTTTGGAAAGTAAACGAATTCTGGGACGTTCTTGGCGGATGCCGTAGAAAGGATCGCTTGGCCTTCTGTTGCTTTTTATGAACTGTTAGTATTTATTAATGTTTCGTCTGAGTAAGATGCTGTTAGAACATTGAAACTTTTACGCTTGCTGTGTGATTTTAAAATAAAGTGTGATGGCCCTGCCAGACTGTTAAACAAGTAGGGAAACAAGGTCTCAATATAATTATACTCACATAACAATTTTGTAATAATTAACCTCACATGTAACATAAACATTTTTAACGTAACCATTTTGTAACGATTATTGAACTATACTCACCATTTTTCAACGTTGAGTGAACCATTAGTGTTAAATAGTAAGGACTTGAAATAGAGAAATAAAACCTTTTTCTTCCAGAGAAATGCATCAATCAAACTATACTATTGAACAGAATGTTCTGCAACATAAACTAACAACTTTGAAATATTTTAACCACGCTATAAAGTACTTCGTTTCATGCTTCAACAATCGGAAACAATCTGTTCTGTAAAGAGGATACGTCACTAAAAATTTAGTTCTGTTTCGGTGTCCCTCAAGGATCTCATCTGGGACCGTTGTCATTTCTGATTATTATTCCAATGATATTCTATCTTCAACTCAAAATTTCTAACTTACTTTTCGATGAACTTGTTCTGAAATAAATGCAATCGATAACATTTAAAACTTCAATCGTATTTACATAGAATCAAACAGGGTGAAGATGATTAAAACACACTTACATGATGAATGTGTCTAAATGTTAATTAGTATCGTTTTCCAGAAAATATTCTATTAATTTTGTTTATACAATATAATTAATAGAACTGATTTTGTCTAAATATAGCACTGTTAAAAATCCGGACGTTATTTTTGATTGCAAAATTCCTTTTACTTACCACATTGACCCAATAGTGTTTATAGAAATCTTGGTTTCATTTACAGAATAAGCCAATTTTGTACAATGAATTAATTTTCTTAAGACAATTCCTCGCACCTGAGGTCAAAATTCTTGAATTGTCTGGATCTCAAATATTTTAAAATATACTTAACTAATATTCTCAACCGAAACGTACAACTTGAAAATATACTGAAAATGCTTGCAAACAGGATAATAAGTTATTTCGAAAACCATGGTGTATTACACGGATTTAGTATCGCATTTCAACTTCTAAATATTAGAGAATAGACGAAGACGGATTTGTTATTCTCATACAAACTATTCCACAATAGAACTAATATCCAGAATTATGTTGTAAGTTAGTTTTACTTGTTTTTACGAACAGATCCAGAATAGAGAATACGGAACATTTCACTGCGCGAAGGCGAGATAAAAATACAAAGTAAATCACTTTTGTGGAAATTGAGTGTTTCCTGCAGTGAGAGAATAATAAAATACAGAATGTGGATCAGCGTACATGTGTCCAATTTTGAATCGTCCCCCTGCACATAGAATGGACCGAACCGAGTGGTTAAAAGCTCAGAAGAAAGCCACAAGCCTGTAGTAGTGAGTCACTATCACAAGTGTTGTGTTGTGTGCTTCATGGCTCCAAAGGTCAATTGTTTTCGGGAGGGCTACGTAGTTGCACTGTTCCACGCCAAACATTTGGTGACTAAAATTCAAAACCAGTGCAAAGAACATGGTTGTGCATTGTGTTCGACGACTATCAAGAACATAATTAATGGGTATAAAACCAAGAGTTACCAGTGATTCATTCACCCACGAAGGGGACTAGGAACCGAGCGTGCACTGCAGTGACGCCTCCTCTGTCTCATAGGTTGCGTCGAATAGTCCTCTATTAAAATCTCCTTCCGCAACGTGTGATGGGCACACGACTCCACGTGGCACAGTCAACTGTAAACCGCAAGCTGCGTGAGAAGTTGAATCTCAGAAAGAACTATGAAAGTCGTGGACATTACCTAAATGCGGTCCATCGGTATGAGAGAAAGACCAACAGCAGGCGCCTCTACGAATGCCATTTACCTGGAGAAAAGTGGAATTATGTGCCCACATTAGATGAGATGCCACAGTGTTTTTATCAGGCGGTGGCAAAATTCGAGCCATCACTTACTCTTCACGCGATATAAAATCCCGTCCCGCACTTCCTCGAGGAGATTCATGGTTGTTGAGGGATTCTGCTATCAAGGCAAGTTAACTGTTCGTCAGGTCACTAAAAACTGTAAAATCAACTCTTCCTTCTTTCAGCAACATGTCTTGACCCCAATGTTTACAGAAGACCTACCTCGTGTGTATAGAAATATTATCAATCAAGTTTCTGTGTATCCCATACTTCTCATTTTACCCGTAACTTTCTGCAACAGAGGGAGTAAGGCACCGGCATTCAGGCTATTCAATTTCACGATATACGGGTGAAGTTACCAGACCCTGTTGTTTTCTGCGGGTTTGACTTACTGAAAAAGACACTTTCATCTCGTCGTGTCACAGTTCTCCGGGACCTGTGGAAAGCCTGTAAGGAGGAGTGGCAATGGCAGATGATTCCACTTTCTATACTTTGTCTAGCCTTCTATAGTGGAAGTTACGGTGCAGGCCTATTGCCAAGACTAATGGTTATCAGACTGAGGCCAACCGATGGCGGTTCCGTCCATTTTCGTAAGGTACGTGCTAGTTCAAAATTGGACACATGTACGCAGATAGATCGTCTGTAGCATGTTACTGATAACATATTTGGTTTGTCAGAAGCCAGATTTGAAAGTGATGATACAAGTGAATTTGCTTCTGTCAGTATTCACGCAGAGTAACTTTAAGTACAACGATAAATAATCTATAAAATGTTTACTGAAACTGTAATAAGCCTGTTGTGTTTTTGTTATTAAATAAGTTAACAAATATAAATGTCATCCCAAACAGCTATAATGATTCAGATTACTTTGAAAAATTAGGAATCTCAGTTCCAAAAGTATGTGCTTTTCGCTTTATTTCACTAACTAAAACTAACACTGTGACTTGACGAACTTGGAACTTCATAGCCGCAGTAACGAAGGCTCACCATTCGATTATATCCTGGGCAATATCAAGTCAGTTTCCATTACTAACATTACTTTACGAACACCACTTAAAAATCTCTTCAAACAATTGTCTTCCTAACGGCCTTTTTCCCTCCGACTTACCAACTACGGTGCAATAGAATGTTGGATTTCGCCCTCTCGAGCTACATAGCCTGCCAGTCTTGGACGTCGTGATTTCATTATTCTTACATCAGGTGAATCATACATTTCGTGAAGTTCTTCACTATGCAGTCTCCTCCATT
>JAGDQP010053104.1:0-13633 GCA_022664845.1 Lepisma saccharinum | reverse complement strand
TATATATATATATATATATATATATATATATATATATATATATAAATTACAGACTCAAATTTCCTTCCAAGTGGGTTAGGGTACCTATCTTCCTAGTTTCAAGAAACAACATGTACCATAATATTGTACAAAGGATATAATACTGCTAATAGTACATGCACTAATATGTAGACGTTCAGATAACCAAAACGTTTTAAGCCGGACAAAATTAAATACAGATTTAAGAATCATCGCGGACTAAACGTAAGGAAGCACACAGGCTTGTTTCTAGTTTTGTAAACTTTGGTAAACTTTATTGCTATATGGGTTAGTCTAGTAAAATTTGACTTCGGCCGGCACAATTCTCATTTAGCTCTTAAAATCCACACTCATGTCTCTACTGGTACTCAAACCCGGGACCTTCGAGCCGATGGCCTAGAGCCGCAGACTGCTCGGCCACCTGACCGTCTTTCTAGTTTTGTGTTTTATTTGTAATATATTGCTGATTATGAAATTATTATTATTATTTGATAGTCTACAAACTCTAATGTGAGTGGGTTCTTAAACAGCCATTTATCTGAAATAAGTTAATTTAAATACTTTAGTGACATATGCCTTGCAGATACCAAACACAATGTATAGAACGTTCTTATACCTCTTCTTCAACCATCGATATTATGTTGCTCTTGCATGTATATATCACGCTATATCTTAGTTCATCTTGTTTTAAACTAACGTTGGGTTGCTATGCATTTTTACTTTCCTTTTTTCAGAACTACAACTGCTGTTTCGCTTTATGTATAGTTTAAATAATTTATCTTCAGAGTAATATCCAAATGTCAGCTTAATCAATGCATATAAACATTGTACCACAATTACCTGGGGAAATAAATCAATTGATTGCACCTCTTTCCAATGTACGAATGTGGACAATATTTCCCTATTGTTGATTCGGTAATATTCATCTTATTTACTAATATTATGCATAGCATATTTCTAGTTATTGCGTTTTATTGTTTTCAGAGTTACGTTCCTTGAGCGTAAATATAATATCCTCTGATCCACAGATTCATTTTATTACCTGGGCTGTTTATGTCAGTTTTATTGCACAGTACCTGGAGAATCCACCATCTTTTGGTGATTTATCTTATAAACATTTTATGAATCTTAACTGATTTCCTGGACTGAATCGATCATTCCTTTTCAAATTCGGTTCTTTCAGCAGGGAATCTATTTCTTGTAAGCTATGATGTAATGTACTATTCTCGTAATCATATATGAACGACTAACACATGATAAACGATATGGTAAAATTTATAACGTTGAGTTTCGACATCAAGAATTACCGAAGAAACATTTATAAATGAAATTACTTTCATTTCTGACCGTTCTATAATTAAAGTGCAAAATACGATACTTTAATATTACAAAATGTTATATTTTATAATAAAATTCACTTCAATTTAAATAAAATTGCAGGGGAAAAATCTAACTTTATAAACTAAGTTGCTAATGCATTTAAATTAATAAAAATCCGCGATCTACCTTCATATATTAACTTTGATCCGAAGTTTATTTGTAGTATTTCTTTAGGTCCTAGTCATACGCCTACACTAAAACTAATGTTAATCATTCGCTGAACAATAGGCATTGTGTATGAATATCATAACCCAAAATGTAGATGCTCTCTTCAAGTGCTTAGCTCCATGCCTGTGGTTCTAAAATGGCTTGAAAATGCAGGCACTCACCAGCAAGCGTAGCGTTGAGACTCAGGTGGTAGATCGTTGTGTCATGCGTGGAGAAGCTGTACGTCACCAGTATTTTATTGTTTAAATATAGTGATACAAAAGTGACTTCTGTTGATTGAATTACAGGAACATAAACCTTTATATTATGAATATCTGCTTCTCATTTAAAATTGAAACTTTGATCTCAGGACTTAGCAATTGAGAAGAGCAAATACTTTTTGCGGGTAGCCTTCTTACGATCTGTTTATTCTATCATCAAAATATAAGGGTAAATTCGGAGGCAAGTAGTTCATACACCCCTAGTTAATTTCTTACTTACCCTTTGGTAATAAGTAACCAACACTTTTACGCTGATTGGCTTGAGCTACTAGAAAGATAAGGAAAACATAATTTAGTAATTTCTGATCATTCTTTGTATGACATAAAAGTTTGTGTATAATATAACGCTTAATCTATTACCTTAACATTATATTTATGATTGTTTCTTATCCGCTTAATACTTTTGACAACAAATTCTTAAATTTTGGAAATAAGGGGGAAGTTTCTAAGTAGAAATAACACAGCGGTAAATTAATATTTCCACAGTGTAGAATTAAAAGAAGTTGAATTATTTATGTTAAAATATAGTTCAACTGAATTAAAGTGACATAGCTACTAAATTACATTAAACTAGTTTAAAGTACATGAAAAATAATAACAACAAATAGTTGATACACATTTAAGTAGTGACTCATAAAGTAACTTCTCTCGCTCTCTCCCTCTCTCTCTATCTATGTATGTATATTATATATATATATATATTCTTTCTTAGATTGTTCCATGTTCAATTTGGGTATCTAATGAGAAACGTAGTTCTTTTCGTATGCTAATGGCAAATATATTTCTATTGGAGCTGAACTAATCCAGTTCTGTAGCCTAAATATGTAGATGGAAAAACTCTTATAAGATTTGTAAGGATTACTAAATGAGGAAATTAATACAATTTGGGATTCTAATAAATATCTAGAGGCTGCATCGAGATTTGCTAATTTCCTTGTACTTTACGCTATTGGAAATCGTTTCAAACATAGTCATAACGAAATTCAAATAGATAATGGTAACTCGTGATCATATAATTTTGAGATAAATAAATGAGTTTCAAGTTACGATTTTCGTGACACCATGAAATTCTACTTTGAAATCCCATTTTAATTAATATTTCGATAATCGTTCGAAGGTGTGATGTTCCCTTAAGCTATGTTTCTACTTCCTGAACTAAAGGTTCCGAACAATATATACTATTGAAGATACATTGGTTTAAATAGTAAAAGTATCAAACACTCTAAATGCCAAATTTGAAATTTTACAGGAGAACCATAAACCATCATGTAGACAGGGATGGAAAAGGATATAAATATAAATATAAAGGACGTTCTCTGTCCCATACTAAGTAATGTTTGGTTCAAATGCTATTCAAAATACATAATCTCCCCTTTCATATTTCCAGAATCAATGAGTTGCCGAAAGTGTTGTATAAAGCTCTGTATACTGCTCAGAAACAAAAGGCAACATGGCCAACGGATCATTGTACAACAGATTTACGGTGTGTATCTTTCAGATGCAGTAACGCATGTTGTATATTAACAATGGATACCGTACTGTTCTTTTTGAAATTTTCTAAACTTTATTTTGCATGGGACATTCTAGTAACGTTTGACTACGGCAAGTCACAATTATGTGAATGTTAGTTAAAGTCCACAAATATCAATGCCTCTTGCGGAATTCAAACCCACGACCTTCAAATAGCTGGCCTAACGCCTTCACAGTCTCGCACTTAGAACAAGGAGCAGATTTAGTTCTTAGACCAGTGCTCTATAGTGGTGATTGTTTTCACCTCTTTCTGATTGATTCGGCACTTCAAATAAGGATCGAAACATGCGGACGGGCGCATCGAATATGTTTCTGGCCAAAAGTCATTTTTATTAGAAAAATATGGCACTCAGAATGTTTGTTATTTCCTCTCTTAAATGATGAGAACATTAAGTTAGATGAAGACTTTTACATTTTACTAACATTAAAACTAATGTAGCTCTAAAAGCGAACCATAAGCAAAAGCCAAATCGTGATTCTTGTGTAACATTGAAATCGAACATCTGCAGCGGATGTATTGTATTTTATCTATAAATTTTAGGAAACTTAAGGCTTACCACAAGATTCTGAACAACAGTATATTGTAAAATACAGAAGATATTTAGTTATAACGGAGACTACTGTACCGTGGAACACCTTTCACGTTTTCCCAATGATCATTTTAGGGACATTTATTTTTTTAATTCGATGTCTGTTCTCTTTAGCTTTGAGAATTTCTGAGTTTAATTGTGTAAATATTTCGCTTCTGTGTTTCATAAACCTTCACATCAACCCCTCCCCATAAATTTCTTCATTGTCCCAAGTCTTCGGATAGCATTTATTGTTAACGCTACCATATCGATAGGCTAGTTTTCTACTGAATTTTTGGTGACTATAATTCAGTATCACCACATTTATTAAATATGCAGCTGTTATCGCCTTCTTTCGGACTCATTGGAACACATATATAACAGAATGCAGAAATGTTTCGTTTCGTGATTCCTAAAACGATTTCGTATGTCTAGGTAAGGTGGCTAGAGAGACTGATAACTTTATATGCTTAACCAAGAACAACAATACTTTTCCCAGGTTTGACAGTCACTGCTTTCATTTAATTTTAAATTGTATCTGGCTCAATGGCTAATCTTTTAATTCATGGTTTGCTTCTTGACATCTCGAATTTGAGCAAGGAAATATAGAACGTACAACCATAATATGCATCGAAATGTGTTGATGTCAGAGTTAAAACCGGATCACTTTGGCGACCTGGTCAACCCGAACGTAGGTATATCCAGAACCCCAAGATTCGTTCCGAAACGTGACGCCGATGAGTCGACAGAAGTTCAAATTTGGCCCAAATGACCCGATTCACCCGGGGACTTGATCATGATTGAAATGACTGTAATCCGGCGATCCGATGAACGAATCTTAACCAATTGACCCAGTGACCCACTTTTGACCCAAAGATCCTTTATTAATCGATTTAAGATAGAATGTCTTGAATCAATCAATATTTTATGTGCGATATTCACACACTCCTTCAGAATAGCTTCTCCGGAGAGAGGATGATTTATACATTCCCTGGGTTATTTTCGTTCTTTCAAGATACATTTTTCCATGTGTTACTATTGTTAGGAGCTTTTCAACATCGTAGTTTCAGTGCTCTGGGGAGCAAACCCCTCTTCCCGTCCACCCCTGAGAGAAACACTGTTCAGTTGCCAAATGACATAATGAAAGAATAAAAACACATTGTTTACTCTCCGGGTCATCAGGTCACCAGATCAGGCCGGGTCCGAAGTATTGACCTGATAACCCGGGCCAAAACTTAACACAAATAACATTTTCTGCTCTGCCTACTCTACTTTGGAATGCGTTTCAAGGTACAACACGTGCGTCGGTTTCATGGTACAATAGGTTGTACGGAAGTATAAAAGTGGCGGCATTTTGAAAATGTTATATGTAGAATGGAAACTAATGCCATAGAAGAACTTGACTAATTCTCTTATAGACAATTATTATTATTGATGACAGAAAAACTCCAATAATGGAACCATAAAACAAGAATAATATTTGTAAACAGTTATCTTTAACTCTCGTTTTTTTTCTATTCTCTTAACACATAACCACCCGAACACAACGACAACTATGCTGTTACTACTTGACAATCTTGAAAACGATATAGCTTATGGTGTATTATTTAGATAGCATAGGCAGTCAGAAATGCAATAGTGTTCCAAGCTACAATATGCTCAAGATACAGCAGTCTTCCTACAGTTGAGTAAATAGTCAATTAATAATTGTTATGAATCACTCAGTCACTTTCCTGGTTTCCGCAAACACCTCAGGTCTTTGCACACTTCTGTATTAATGACCGACATCAGGACATGAAATCTAGACGATCATAGCTCAGGCGAATGCAAATCCAAGTTGCATAAACGCTTCAATCAGCAAATCAAGAAACAACAAACAGAGTAAATAGAAGAGAATTCCACGAGTGATACAGAGAGGCTGAGGAGAGTAAGTGGTTGAAAATCAACTTTTGTGTGTCCATGGCCGGCTTTCTTTGGATAAAATTCAGGATAAAGTTCCTTCATGGAACTTAAGCCAGACTGAAAATGAAATCGAGTCACAGCTTCGAATCTGAGTTTGAACAAGAGAACATCACTTGAAAGACGAAGCAAAATCACAGGACAAATACTGCCTTTTCCCCATAGAATTCTCATGTATTTTATAATGTATAAAGTTATCGTGTATAAACGTCGAAAATCACGGAATTGAATGCACACATTCCACACCAGTTAGAATTGTACTACTGTAGAGTCAAGACCAGAGCATAAAATAAAAGGCTCTGTCCAGTCCACTTGTTAATTGGTTCTAATGTGTTACCTAGAAAACCTATAATTCCAAAGGATATATTTGAGTCGTTTTAAGTTTTCATAGAATCCCCTACATGTTTGACAAGAATATCGAATTAACTTTCTAGAACACACAATTATTATTGGTAGAGACGTAGTCTTTGTTTGATTATTTGTTTTCTAATGTCCCAAAATGAATAATGATCCACTGCAGTGGAATGTGATGCTATGTTCACTTTCGCATTCCATAGTATTCTGAAAATACTGGTCACCGTTTCCAAGTTTATTCTATGATTTATACATAGATGCTTTTATTTTTAGATAATTGTTAATAATGAAATCCTTGGTTTCCCTTATTCTGAAATGGGTGCAGTTAGTGAATAGGGAAGTGGTCTCTAAATCATGTTATTTTACGCTTAAATTCTTGTTAACCTTCAGCACTTTACTATTCAAGCAAGGTAAATCTACGGGTA
The DNA here is from genome assembly GCA_022664845.1 of Lepisma saccharinum. NCBI lineage: Eukaryota > Metazoa > Arthropoda > Insecta > Zygentoma > Lepismatidae > Lepisma > Lepisma saccharinum. The sequence continues at coordinate 6,970 of JAGDQP010053104.1, read as the reverse complement.
GAATTTCCTAAACTGAAGCTGAATCTCTGATCTCTTTAAATACTTTTAGGAAACACGTGTCCTTGTAGTTCTATTCCCTTGTATCAAATTACTTTTACTCTCGCATTGCATATTAGAGTACCAGTAAACATATTTTCTCTTCTGAATATTTTATTTCCAAGGGTTTTGAAATCCAAGGGTTTTGTAAGTCGAAGAAACCTGGATTGTCGCCCCAAAAGACTTCTGCCACTCACTGGGAGGAAACCCCTTAATTCCTCTTTCTAAGTCTTAAGGGAACCGATCGGAGTTGACGCATAATGCGCAATACATACGTTCACCTCGTGAGGCCTGTAAGTACAACGATTAACTGCTTGGCGAACGAACATGGATTGCTTGCTCACCAACCCGCTTTAGTAGACAGCGTGGTGAGTGAAATGTCTGCTCCCTAGCTTTCCTGTCACATGGTGGTGCAATTAAGGGACAGCCTTGGACGACTCCTTTCACCAGAGGATGGATTGCAGCTGACAACGGTGGCGGTCATTCCTGGAGGAAGTCAGAGGATGACTTTGCACGGGTTTGAACTTTAGACTACCGGCACACCGACACTGCAACTCGAACAGACCTATACGTGGTGAACCGAAACGTTAGCTACTTGCAGGAGAGGATAAATTAAAGGAATTGGAGAATGAACTTAAGAGTACATCACAGGACTATCAGAATTGTGAAAGAAGAATCAAGAACAGTTGGAAGTTACGTCAAGGCACAATGTCTACTTCAAAGAACAGAAAATGAAAACCCGACATGTGTAGGCTTTATAATTAATGAAGACCTGAAGACACGGATCACAGAAATTGAAGGAAATTAAGATATAATCGCACTAGTGATAATAAAGATAAACAAGAGAGACAGTTTACAAGTTATAATACTATATGTTCCAACAACGTTACATCCGTAGGAGGAAGTCAAAGATCTATATGAGGAAATATATAAAATTTTGGATAGTCACTACATCGCATTACAAAATTGTAATGAAAAACTTCAATGCGTAAGTAGGAACTAAGCAGGGCAGTGACACGAAAATGGGAAATATTGGGTTTGGCAAAATAAACAAAATAGGAGAGAAGTTAGTGGAATTCTCAGACGCCAACAAACTAGTAATTTCGAATAAATTTTCAAGAAACCGACCCAGAGGAAGTGGACATAGAAAGGCCAAAATGGAACTAAAAAGAAAATAGTTTATTTGTATCGAATAACAGTGAAATTCTGCAAGTCTTGTCTTTTTTTAACAGTTTCCAAATCTCGAGTCATTGTAGGGTAGTAAGATGGAAGCCGAAACTCAATACTAGACTTGTATGAAGGTAGCTTATCAGAGGGATACCACCACTTTTAAATCTTTAAAAAACTACGGAGACCAGACAAATATTTAAGATAGAACTAAGCACCAGATTCAGCGCCTTGGAACCGTTCGAAGAAAATAAGACATCAATAGCAAAAATAAAATGCTAACTGAAATAATATGAGAGACAGCCAAAGAAATAGCAGGCATAAAAATGAAGGGTAACATTTCAGTAGAAACTAAACTCTTGATGAAGAAAAGAAGTAAATGACGAACAGGTAAACTATATAAAGATTATTAAATACAACCAACTAATGAAATCCGTAAGGAAGACATTAAGAGAGGATGTACGAAGATACAAGGAAAATAACGTTGGAAATACAGTCTAGGAAAACAAGAGCGTCAAGAATAGCAAACAGCTGATCATGAAGGGGTAGATAATGCCAGATAAGAAACCACACGGGACTCTAACACGAAACTGAGAAGAAATTATACAAAAAGGAAAATATCTACAGAAAACTACTCTATTCCAAAGAAGATCTAGGAAATGAAGATTCAGAACAAAATATTGTAGAAGTTCAAAATGTAATGAAAGAAGTGGTAAAATACTGCGAGAAATGTAGAACGGAATATCGTCAGGAGAAGATGGACTCACAGCAGATATGTTTAAATAGGGGGGGATTGAAAGTGGTAATTGCCATATTATTCTCAATGTTCCTGAGGTAGAGAGAAATACCGTCGAGTTGGAATAATGCTGTTATCATTTTGTTGTACAAGAAAAGTACAATGAACGCGTCGAGGGCTAGAAACAAATATGTTTACTGTCAGTTCTACATTGAATGTTCACCAAAGGTTATTTGAATATAATTGAACGAGAGTTAGATTTTAATAAGAGAAAATAACAAGCCGGATTTCGTGGTAGATTAACACAATGGACCACATACAAATATTGAATGAAATTTTGACACTGAGTAATGAATATAAACTTCGACTATGTCTAGAAATTATAGATTTTGAAAAAGCTATCGAATCGGTGTCCTTGGTAGAATTACTTGAATCACTTTAACATTAAGTCATCGAAAATGCATACATCAAGCTACTGCAAAACCTTCAGTACACTGCTACATGTGTTATTCAACTGCATTAAGAATGTCAAAATTTTAAATTTGGACAAGGTGTAAGGCAATGAGATTCAATTTTTCCAAAACTGTTTTAGCTGTTCTTGAGGGAGAGTTTCGAAATTAAAAACTAGAATTAGCTTTGAATAACGTTAAATGGCGATTGCCTTAATCATCTATGATTCGCTGATGATATAGTCCTTTTTGCTTTAATTGCAAATAAACTAGAAACCAACTTTGTGCTGAGAGTTCGAAACTAGGGCAGAAATTGAATTTTAGTGAAACAAATGTAATGTACAATCAACATTTTGCAAAGAATGAAATAATGATTAGCGGAGAGACAATAGGCTTAGTTGATGAGTATGTTTACCTGGCCAGCTCAAAACATCGAATCCCAAGTTGACGGATGCAATAATTAGAAGATTTAAATTGGTGTGGATTACGTTTGGAATACTGTAATTTATTTTCAAAAGCAAACTGCAAATGTGTCTGAAGCGTTAAATTTATAATCAATGTTTCTTACCTGTAATTATGTACAACTTGCAACTTGGACATTGAATTCGCAAAAACTCAAACATAATGAGTCATGTAAAGATAAATGGAGAGTTGCATGACAGGAATAACTACTAGGGACATTAAGACAAATGAATGGATTTGAGCAGAAACAAATGCGGAAGATATAAAGACTGCGAATAAGATGAAGTGGAAATGGGCCGGTCACATAACTAGACGAAAAGATGGAACATGGACAACAAATGTACTACATTGAATTCCTAGAGAAAAGAAACGACGGAGAAGACTTCGAAAAGCAAGATGGGTAGATGAAATCAAGCGTTTTTTAGCAGCTACATGGATAAGGACAGCAGCCAACTGAGAGTGTGAAAGGTATCATCCAGCAGTGAATAGAAAATGGCTGACTTGCATGATGATCATAATTTACACTGAAGTGTCAGAAATCACGAGATACTTACCTAATAATGCGTGGAACTCCTTCGAGCAAGGCGAAGTGCAGGAGCTCGAGTGTTAGCGACGCGACAATTCGCTGGATGTCCGCCGGAGGGATTTTCGTCCATGCTGAGGGATTGCCGTTAACAGTTCAGTCGTTTTTGCAAGTGGAGGATCCTAGGAACGAATAGCTTGATCTATGATTTTCCACCTGTGCTCGACAGGATTCATATGCCGAGATCTAAGGGGACAAACATTGTGTTGAAATTTGCCAAAATGTTTATCAAAACAATCACCCAGTGACATCGTATATTGTCATACTAGAAGAGTTCATTGTTGACAAGGTACACGAAGTCCAGAAAGGGCCAGCTATGCTCACCAAGGAACTGAACATAGCGCTCACAGGTCAATGTCCGGGTCAAGCGGACCAGAGGACGCAAATCATGCGAGGTAAATACACACTTACAGCATGTTGGAGCCACCATTAACTTGTAAACTGTCTTGGGTGCATGGCGACGTGAGGTCAACGCCCCACTCGGACTTTAATGTCCGAGCGTCACGATTGGTAACGTGATTCATTTTACCACACCACACGTTGCCAGTCCTTTAAAACCCACTCCACGTGTTCCCGAGTTCGTATGAGTCGCCGCTGCCGATGGGCAGGAATTAGTAGCGACACACATGTTGGTCTTCGGCTGCGATACCCTCTGGAAATTCCGCTACACACTACACTGACGTCTGAGTCACGTTTGTGGGACGTCCTGCATCGATTTCAGCAATCAGATCACGTATGGGTGCTTTCTGTTTGCCCGGAAGGGTCTGCCCAGACGCCGTCCTTTTCGGTCATTCAGTACCCGTGGCCGGCCACTGCCTTGACATTGGGGGTCGCATTGTCTACAATGCGGTACTCTCGATTCGCAGTTGGCATTGTGGAGTGAATAAAGTTCAATGTCCGCACGACTGCCAAAATTGCATACTCTATTCGTTTAGAACCAACTATCTTCCAACTCTCAAACGCCATTCATTCTTCTCGGGAAATGCACGACCTTTCACTGCACTCACAGAATACAACTGACTCCACACCAACTGCTTCGCTCCTTTCGCCTGGTTTATTGCGATGTTACAGCGTCGTCAACTAGTTCCCTCCTGCTATCCCATGACTTTTCAACATGTCCTTGGTTTGGGCCATTTAATACAGGCACAATGAAAGCAGTTTTTAAAATAATGGTTGGATATGGAATAATGTTCACCTAAATGTTATTAGAATAATGACATTTGAAGAATTGTCACTGGTCATTTGTTGGAAATTAAAATAATATTTGAAAAATACATTATCTAAAATGTCTTCGGTCATAGCCTCAGGGAATAGGATTATCAGTTTTTGTGGAGAGAAGAAAAAATGTAGGAAAGGGTCTAATTTCAGTAGATTCCACTGCTAGTTGCAGAATCATAAACATGTTTGATACGGAAAGATTTATACTTAAAATGGAGAAGAAGGAGTACCTGTTGATTATAGGTAGCAGTGAATATTATTTATTTATTTAACACTTTGCAGATATAGCCCAATTTCATACATTTTACACTGAATGTCTTAAAAATAATAACAATAGGAGAAAGGAATGTTTGGAACAAATAAGCCTGGCCTTGTTCACCGTACAATCTTAGTATCTCCATGGTGTGTTGGAGGAAAACCAGCAAGAATCTCAATCAGGTTTTCTGGCACCAGGAATCGAACCCGGGTCCAAACTATTACAAGCCGAGGACACTACCGACTGTTCTATCTCGTTGAACTATGTTGGAACAGCGAGATGGAACCATAAATTCCGCCAGGATTTTCAGCTTCAAAGGTGTAAATCCGACGTGACGGAGGTGTAAGTATAGTTTTGAAGAATTTCTTTTGATTTTCAAGAGTAAAAATAGTAAACCTGACGATTTGGAACGAGTAACACCCTCAATTGGGGGGAGGGGGAGGGCAAGATCCTCGGATGGAACTGAAGGCATCAAATGATATCTTAGAAGAAGTATGTGGTGGATAACATTTCTGTGGACCTACAAATTCGCAATCTAAGCAGTGCAGTAATTCCCCATAAATGCAAATTGTCTAGCAGAGCTCCCGGGGGCAAAGTGTTTAAAGCACGTAGTTACTATTGTTGTTAGCCCCATCTATATCAGTTCGAATCCAGGATTAACCAGGATATTTTACGTTTTCGCAGCTACGTCGGAACGTGCAGCATTTGCTCACTACTAGTGTCAAAGTGTGTTTACAATCAAAGTAATAGCAATTATAGAGGCATTAATTAGCAAATGCAAATGGTCCCATAATGAGCATGAGAGTAAATGTACTAGTGACAGAAATTACTAAAGGTCAGTAAGAATTGTTCCGACCGGCCGTAATAAACTGGAGAGCTCCTATGTAAGGGACAAACAATTCTGAAGTCCGTGGTTAAAAAAATGACTTGAACTTGTGATTACATTTTCTTATAGTAAAGTAAATGTTGTATTGTAGCTTACTATATGCAGTCTCGTAGTCTAGTATACCTAGGAAGATATAATTGCTAATGAGACATATTATGGTTTTATATAACAAACTGAAACATCAATAAGTAATTTCCATTTCATACATACATGCATTGTAGACTCGTTACTGATAATCACAGTATCAACAAACTGTTTAATTGTGACCCCACACACATATACTTTACGTAACAACAATATCGCGAAGTATTCTTTGGTGATTATAGGATCATGGCATTTTATCTTCCGTTTTCAGGGTGTATGCATAAAAGTCGGGACTATACCACAAAGTTATTTGTTTGAATAGGCTTGTGTGCAGCGTTACATGCAGTGTAGTATTAACATTTTTGCGCGTAGCCACGGGTTAGGCTCATTGAGAGCCTATTGAAAAGTGTGGTTCAGAATCCACTTTACCAGTAACGGAATGTTACGTACTTAAAAGCTCAATAGTTTGGTTCAGTTGTTCGTAACAATGGTCTCACTAATGGTGTTCAGTAATTATTTTGGTATTTCCTTTATTACATTCTTCTATATTAAACCTGGAACAATTACTGGACATTTGAAACAACGCCATCCCAACTTTGAGTTTCTTGAACTTTCGAAAATGCGTATGCCAACAATTTATTAAAACGATTGTTTTTTTTATTTTGATGTAAATAACTACCTCCCAAACTTTGTGCCTATCTATGTTGCCGCTAGTAATACATTTAATTATTTGAGAACGTGCTTATGTTGCGCAACCAGTGTATGTGGCTCTCTCAATCATAAACATTGCTTAAATAGATGCATCTAGTACTATTTGGAGAGTGATGTATTAAGCGATCATCGCTTTCGTCGTTATGTGTCAAATTATTACATCATTTATGACGATGCTACCTTAACTTGGAGCCTCTGTAGCTCCGAAGCAATACACAATTTTGAATTTCTTCAAAGGAAAATGCTTGTTTCTTTGATGTAAACACCTGCAGAAGTTTGCATCATTATATCAGAAACAATATTATATGCATTTCGGTATATATTTATATTTATATTATTCGGTATATAAATATATTTATATATTTATATTTATATTTATATA
>JAGDQP010053102.1:0-13633 GCA_022664845.1 Lepisma saccharinum | reverse complement strand
TGAAATACGTCCGACCTCGTATGAAATTAAGTAGCCAAGTTTGTATAGATTGCTGGCAGGCTACCATCTGGGAGGTCGTGGCTTCGAACAGTGCTGGAGCGAACCAAATGGTGAACGTTAATAAATCAGTTGGATGATAGGACAGTATCTTCAACTTTCATCATTTGGTACATCTAGGCTCTGTATTTTGATCCACGTATGTATCATGGGTAACTGCAAAAGTAGCTAGTTAAGCCAAGGTAGGAGGCAAAGCGCTGGAGTGACCGCCTGAACTTGATTCTTACCATAGTCTATGATCCATAGTTCACAAATATATGGAGTACTAACTAGTCCTACTAGCACAGCTGTAAGCCATATTCCACCACCCGTTGAGATCGGCTATGTTATATACAGACAAAACATTTGCGTATTGCAGAGACAACCTACCAAAATCAAAGCTTACTTCTTCATAAAGATTCTGTCACAAACATTGCACTTAAAAGCTGATGTATACATTTATTTTTGGCTGGCTAGCGAAACAAAATTGAATATGGAAGGCCAAGACGACCCTTCTGAAGAACTAGCTGTTCAAGTGTTAAATCAGTAACTGTTCTTTTCCGACCTTCATGAATAAGTGTTAACGAAGTTCACATTTGATTTTTAAAATGTTGGTAAAAGAAGGGGGACAAAATCATTCTTGCATAATTCAGAGTTAACTTATGGCAAACTTACGAAGAAATCTATTAACTAAATATTTAAGACGATGCATCTCTTCAATGCTGGATTCAATAAACCATGGAATCACTTCTTGTACACTTTCTAGAATATACAAAATGTTCAGCAAAATTATTTTAAATCAAGACTTAGATTTTAACCAAGGAAGGGAATAAGTCGAATTTTCTTCTGGATCAGATAAAGCATTGAATGAAGTTCCGGAAAGCATTAATGTGGGATTCCATAAGCTTCCACTATGTGGGATTCAAAGATTTTGAAAAGCTTTCGAATCGGTCTCCTTGACAAAACTAGTTAAACACTTGTACATCACACGATCGTCGCTTGAACGTCAGTTGAACATTAAAAGTGCATACATTGTGTACTACTAAATAATTTCATGAACGCTACACGTAACCCGTCTAATAATAACATCTGTTATTAAGCTATAACAAGAAAGTAAAGAATTAAAGTTGGAAAAGGATTAGGGCAAGTATTTAATTTCTCCAAACTGTTTTGTGCGGTCCTGGAGAGAGTGTTTCAAAATTTAAACTGGGATGAAGTTAGAATTAAAAATAATGACGAATATCTTTATCGCCTACGGTTTGCTGAAGATACAATCCTGTTTGCTTCAAGTGCAGAAGAACTACAAACCAAAACGGAATTAAAGTTCAAAGTAAACTTAGTAATGTACAATCAATATACTGCATAGAAGGAAATCACTGAAGTCATCACACCCATGAGGTGTTCCTTAACTTTAAATTGTCTTACAAGTATCTGAATTATTTAGCTATCTCATGTATTACATTCGTAAGGAGAAACAAACTCAATTTGTTTCGAAACATGTTAAAGATATATGTTGTTCGCTGGTGAAATAACATTGTTCGTTGTTTAATTAACAATTCGACCAACTAAGTATGTTTATCTAGGCCGGCTCAAAACATTGAATGCCAAGTTGATGGATGAAATAAATACAATATGGTATGAACCACTTTATACTTCCTCGTTGGAAGACTACCGTATATTTCCAAAGCAAACTACGAATGTGTCTCAAGCGCAAAGTTTATAATCCGTGTCTCTTATCTATAATGATGTGTGGCTGTGAAACCAGGACATTTCAGGTACAGTTATTAATTATTGTTAACAAGGAAGGTTATGTAATATTCTGATAACTTTAAATACATTGCATTGTCGAATCAATACGCGCTGTTAAATAACAAATCTAGCTGAAGAGAAATGCATGCTTGGAATAACCAGGAAGACAATTTAAATATTATCGTAACAATTCGAATAGCTAATTATTATATTCTACCTGAAGAGTAACTGCATTGTTTCGAAAACATTCAAGTATTCAGGAGGTTTCTATTTTGCTAGCTGCATGAACTGCCGTAGAGTAGTGGCGTAGCTTTTGGGAGGTCCTGGGTTCGAGTCCCGCTTGCAACCAACCTTAAAACCCCCACAAACTAGCGACAATTTGTAAACAGTCACACCAGACGGGATGCAAAGCATCAGTCTGGATGACACCTTCAACATAGCCCGATACCGATTGAAACTCAATATCCGGAATCCTTTTTCCCCTCTCTTATCCCAATCTGAGCCTTAGATGCCTAAAGACCATAAATAAAATTTTAATTTCAGGATTGTAGCAGATATGTGGAGAAAGAAAAGGACCATCACCTAGGTTCGTTTCTTTTTACTACAATCGTGCAACGACTTAAATCCCACATATACCAGGGCAACCTAAAGAGGAAGGCTAACGTAATGCCAAAAGTCCTGATTTCATTTTAACTGGTGTCAGTTCGATTCCCGGCGGAAGTTCAAGTTTACCAAAATACTCTAGGACAATATTACAAACCTATCTTGTCGATTTCATTAAAAGTACACTTCCAAAATGCACGCAGGTTCGAGTCTTGACCCCGACTCCAATTCACTCCGAGGCAGTTCCGGTATCAGAAACTTGACAACATTACCGTAAACCAAACTTATATTCTGGAAGTTAAATTTCAAGAATTCCTCGTCTGCGTTAAGATCTTACGTTATATTACGTTGTCTGTCTCTACATAGGAAGGGCATAGGCAGTAAATTTTCCTTTTTAAACATTATTATTGCAACTTGTAGACCTATCTGAGGGATTCCCGTGCAAATTCACCTGGGTTCATTTCTTTAATCTAGCATACAGGAAGGCTAACAAAATGCCAAGAATTTTTCTTGATGGGTGTCAGTTCGATTCCAGGCTGCAGTCCAGAACTCTAGGTCAATATTATCTTGGCGATTTCATTAAAAGTACACTTCGAAGACATATGTAGGTTCGACTCAAATCAAAATTCTTAAGATAGATCGGGAGAAACAGACTCTGGAAAGATCAATCTTGGAATGGCATTGAAATCTTAGCATGTCGTTAGAAATTGAATCTCCAGAATCTGCATTATTTCATTTAATATATCTTCCATTCTCAATAATACAAACATTACAATAAAATATTTTAATTCAAATAATTTTTAACTCTATCATTCGTTTGGCTCGCTACCGTCACAGTTGATTCACAAAATAATTTCATTCAATTCGATATGCTAATGAGGGGTATCACGCTCTGTTGAACACTATGCTATTTTCCCTATGGCGCTATGCAAAAAGCAAACGATACTACTATAGTGGATATTAGGGCTTACAGATGAGCGGAAGGAGACACAACCATCAGCTTGTGATAAGATAATGCGAGCGAAAAAATAGATTACCAACTCGAAATCTTACTTATGTGTGAAACCTTCCGCGACTTCAGTAATAATAAAGTTGATATTAGTAAGAACATTGATGTGAATAAGATGTGAAAGGCAATTCGTGATAGTGAAGGCTGCAGCGAAAGAATGTGTAGGTTGGAGGAAACGGCTGAACAAAACCTTGATTTGATGAATAATGCCTTTTCATAAGTAACGAAGACAAGCAAGGTAGCGTTGGCTAAGGGACAAAACTGAAGCAAACCCAAACTACTACACTAACGAGAAATATAATGTCACATGAGCGTTTAGGAACAAAAAGTGACAATATCTGACGCAGAAAATAAAGTATATGGAGGAAAATAACAGAACAGATCTAAACAAAACGGCAAACTCGTTACCAAAGGTTACCAGCAAAGGCTAGGAATGATAAAAAATGAACATGGATACCTTCAAACGCATCCGACCTAAATTCTCGATATATGGAAACCCCTCTTCTTATATAATGTATACGCCGGAGAACAAAGGGAAGAAATTAGATGGCATACGACGCCATTAAGGATGAACTTTCTGTAAAGAAGTGGAAAATTTTCAAATCACTATGAATTTATTTATGCTCCAGTGAAAAGATCCCAGTGAAATTAACTAAAGCGGGAGAAATGGCACTATTCAAAGAGCTACATCAATTAGTAAGTGCTATATGGAGAAAGAAGCTTCGAAGGGAAAGGAAAACTTCAACAACAGTTCCAGTTTATAAAAACGGCGATGAATGTGTCTGTAATAATTACTACAGAACCTTCTTACTCTCAACATGGAACGACGTACTGAGTAATACAATGTGTAGGCTCCTTCGCCCATACAAACTATACAGTACCTGGTATTTCAGGATCAGATAGCAACAGAAATCTATAGGTGCTCAACGAGCTAAATGGTATTACGGAAATGAACGGTCAAAATCATTAAATAAAATATGAAACATTCTTTCCAAAAGCATTTATTACACAATGCCCTATTTTCACCTACACCTGAATTAACATTCCTTGTTTTCTTGAATAAATTCATCCGGTGTCCTTTAGATTATCATTAAAGATTCTTTAGATCCTTTAGATTCCCTCTGGCTCTTCAAAATCACAATACATAAATATACATCCAAAAACAAACTTAAATATAACATACAATAACATAATAACATCAATTAATCAAAATCACAATTTACAAAAAAAATGTATACCTCAAACTTTCAACACACTAAATCGTTCTATTCACATTTTCGGAAAAGAAGGATGTTCCTTGCAATTAACAATCCAGAGCTACACACAAACCGGCATATTAATTTCAACAATCAATGAAGAAAAACCCTTGTTGCCATATTTAATTTCAAGGGGGCAGGTGATAATCACAAAGCTATCCAAAAACTAACTTCAAACCTCTGAGAATTAATTGAAGCCTCACAAAACGATTATCTAGACTATTCCTCACTAGTAGTTGAGCAATTAATGATTTAACGCAAGTTACAATTATCCTATTACAATTTAAGTCCAAGCCCACGTAAAGGGAATATAAATTCTAATTATTCCACTTCGAAATTATTCTTGTTGCCCAAACTCGTCCATATAAATTCCATATAAGTGAGGCATATTCAAGTTTGGACCTAACATAGGAATAGTAAAGAGTTTTCAAAGTGCTATCATTTGCAAATTCTTTGGTTGTCCTAACAAGAAATCCTAGGTTTCTATATGCATCATTGGTCATATTTACCACATGTGGCGAAAAGGTTAGTTTACTATCGAATGTAACACCTAAATCTTTAATTGTATCCAATTTTTTTAAGCTTATTCCATTGATCGAGTAAGTGAAATCGTAAGTTTTTCCTCGTCTGCTATAGGTCATGGCTTTACACTTACCAATATTTATTTCAAGTCTATTCCTAGAACACCATTTCAGTATACTGGTCAAATCCTGTTGAAGCAGTAGACAGTCATCCAATGACTTTACATTGACAAATATTTTTAAGTCGTCTGCAAACAACAGCTTACGAGAATTTTGAATATAGTGTGGTAAGTCATTAATAAATAATAAAAACAGAAGAGGACCAAGATTAGATCCCTGAGGAACACCGGAACAGACATAAAAGCAATTGGTTTTATATTCTTTATATAGAACAGATTGTCTACGGTTACTTAAATAAGACTTGAAGAAATGGATCATAGAAGGACTAAAACTGAATGTGGAAAGCTTTTGAATTAGTATATTATGGTCTACAGTATCGAATGCTTTTTTAAAATCCGTGTATACAACATCTACTTGTTCTTTATTGTCTATGGCGGAAGCTATGAAGTCTGTAATTATAGCGAGATTAGTTACAGTAGATCTTTTCTGTAAAAAGCCATGTTGGTATATTGAAAGTACCGGCTTAACATGCTACATGACCTGATCATAAATGACACTTTCAAATACTTTAGCAACCGTTGACAATATGGCTACAGGACGATAGTTGTCAACTTTATTTTTATTGCCTGCTTTCGGAACTGGACATATAATTGATTCTTTCCACATATCCGGAAATACACTTGTTCTTATTGATAAATTAAATAACGTATATAGCGGTTCTTTAAAAATATCACTACAACCCTTCACAATATCAGCTGGTATATTATCAGGCCCAACTGCCTTATTCGGTTTCATTTTCTGTATGGCCTTTTGAATGTCACTTATACTTATTTCTAAAACGTGGAATAAATTCTGACATTCCTCATGCGAGTCTTCATCAAGTATATTGTCAGTCGTTTTAATTGAGGAAGATTTATTGTAAATAGATTGAAAATGATGAGCGAAAGCAGTGTCTACCTCATCGTTGCCAGTCAGGTTCTGTCCCTCATATAGCATGGGTATTGGAGAAAGATGGCGTGATTTACTTTTGATATAGGACCAGAAGTGTTGTGTATCTTGTGTTATATTATTTTCAGCATTAGAAATAAACGCATTATGTGCTTTTTCAATTTCCCGCTTCACTTCCTTACGTAATCTGCAGTACTCTTTATAGTGATATTGATGTTCGGTCCTTCCCTTAAGCCATTTAACTCGTTGACGCCATTTCATTTTTATTTTGTCTATTATGCTTTTTGTAAACCAGCAAGGAAAAGTTTTTGTCGTTGGTCTTTTTTTTGGAATACACTTTTGAAATATTGCATAAATTACTTTATAAAACTCATCAACTGCTTCATTCACATCCGTATGTTTTTTTAACTTTTGCCAATCTACTTTAGCTAATTCATTATAAAGATATACATAATTCCCTTTCTGAAAACTGACTGTAGTGCCAGGTAAATATTCTACGTACACAAACCATATTTACTGTGCTGAATTTTCATGCTCTAAACATATATGTGAACAGACTTGGATTTGGTGAGAGAAAGAGGAATTTCGAAAAATTAACCATACATTACATGGAATGAATCAGTTCCAAACAAATTTCAGCAGACATGACGATTTCACACATACTTCCTCGCACAAAACAACAAGCCACCATTATGCTAATAAAATAAATCACTATTTACACACACAGAAAAAAGGGGTTAGAGCCACAAATGAAAATTTATATTTATTTTAAAAAAACTAAAAAAACACTGCATACAAATCACTAAAACAAACCACTTCACACTCTGATGACATTCACAAAATCCTCCTGGAATAATCTTCAGGGGTATCCATCTTGGACGATTCAAACCGCTGGCAACCGAAGTTCATTTCACCTCTTCAATAATAAACCTTTAGATACGATGCTGCATCAAATATTGTATTTTATAGACTTTACGAAGGCAGCATTAATTCAGTGCAGCTTTTCCTCGTTGACGGCTTCTTTGCAACTACTGAACGGAATCAACCAATCAGAGAAAAGAATCAAAACTGATAACCGGGAGAGGAATGGCTCAGCTGACCAGATGACAATAAAAATAAATCAACAATCAGATCCTTTTAACTTTTTACGAAGATTTTTAACGAAAGAAAGATTGTTAAAGAAAATGACAAATAAAATAAGCAAAGAAAATATCAAGTAATACATGGAAAAAACAATAAGATAAAATCGTCCCGCCAAAAACAATCAATAGATGTTCTGTATGGCTCGGCTTCTTTGATATGTGGACAAATAAAACTCTTTGATGAAAGCCGAAGACGAAAAATATTACCAAGAAAATACGAAAAGAAAAAAGAAAAAGATGATAATACAAAAAGGGGAGAGGGTAAGATATGTAAATGGGTTGTTACATTCTTCTTTTCTCTCTCCATTTCGAAAGCTTTGCCATAATTTTGGACAGAAGATTTTGTAAGGTATGCATTTCTGTATCCGAAATTATTAAACAATTTTCATCCTACTGGCAAGCAAAAATTTAGAATTTGAATTTTGAATTTTTGTTTGAGGCCTTTAGGCCACTTTTGTTCATGCCAACGAAAATGTAAAGTGACATATTGCAGGCCTTGGTTCAATCATCCAGCCACTGGTGCTACATTATTTAACAACTAAAATAAACTGAAGAATTTTGAATCAGTCACATGTCTCACTGTCAGAAAACGTTATTTTATGGTAGCTTACTTCTTTGCATTTTCTTCCAAATTTCTTCTATTCAAAATCTCTGCATTTATGAGTTTTATAATATGACAAGATTCGAGTCTATTTCTGCAGTTTATCTTGGTTTTATGCGTTTTGAAAAGGAAGGGGAAGTTTTAACGGCCATGATCTGGTCAACCTCAATGGGTGACTGAAGGAAATGGAAAACTAGTACATAGATAATAAATTATTTTCGCTGATTACGTCTTGAACCCCTGTTCTGTTCATTCAGTCCATGTTTATTTTTAAATTCGAGATAACTTTATTTTAGAGAAAATGTATTATATACTGGATTGACTGGACTGACTGGATTGAATGAATCGATTTTTCTTTGTTTATGTGGTATACAAATTTCACAAGATCGATCCCTCGAAGTAGTACACCAAACATAACTTACCTCGATAGAATTTGTTGAGCATTATCTTACACCAATTGACACGAGCCTGTTTTTTAGTTTCGTCAAGTTGTGTGGGATCCAACGACTTGAAAGCTTCCATACGTTCAGATGACCATGCAAAATAATATGTATTGCTTTCATGTCAATGTTCAAGGATGCTTGAACCTCATGGTATGTCACATCAATCATATTCGCACATCATCAACAGTACTGACAACTACAGACGTGGATAGATGACCTTCACGAAATTCATCACTGAGAAATATGAAACCACGCTGGAATTCTGAAAGCCAATTCTACACAGTTCTATTAGATGGTGCTTCATCTTCAAAAGCCAAATAAGTCGCTCGATGCATTGTTTCGGTGTTGAACTTCATTTGAAATAATGAAAAATCATTGTACGAAAGTTTGCACGCGAAATTTCAATTTATCTAACAAAGCTACTTCTTTCAACTGGTGTGAAAAACAAATTCATAGACGTAAACAAACAATAAAAGATAATTTAAACATAGTGTGAACGACCGGAGAGATACTGATGGTTTGGGTAAGGCATTCTAACTATAACCTGAATTTAGGAAGACCTAATGCCATGTGAACGTCTTCCTCCAGATCCACAAACAATACCTGGAACATCTGTGAAATAGGCGATTACCAAAACGTTGAATTATTTGCGAGAGGTTTTACATACTGTCGTTCATCGAAGATTGTTTAGTGTGAAATATAGATGAGAAATATGTGGTGAACTCTGGGAGTTCATTATGGGCGTTAACTTTAAATGTCAGATGGTAGAGGCTAAATTTGGGATTTTACTGCAACGAAGCTCAGCTAAACATGAGAACTACTTGGATACAAAAGGGTTCTGTTACCGAGTTAATTGAACGTAACATGATTACATTTTAACACACCACGTTTCTTAACGATGGACAGAATAAACGGATTTTACCGCAGTTATTTAACTTTGAGCAAATATTATCCGGGAGGTGACACTTAGAAAGCCTAAATTATGTCAGACGCTAGAATCACAATATAAAGTAGATCCTCTATTCATACCTGGAAATTTGTTGAAGTTAGAAGTTAAATAATTCTTCAGCCTTTGATTCTATCACAGTCAGAGGAATCTTCCTTCTTAGATTCTACCTCTTCTATCGTACCTATGGAACTGAAGGTGATACTGAAGTACTGAAGGTTTTGGTAGAATACTGATTGGCTTTATATAGTGATTCGTATAGGCAGTAAATGTGTGTGTGTGGTGTTTGTCTGACTTGACTCTCCTCTGAACTTTAAGTAGGTCGAAAGGTGACGTTCTCACCATAAGGAATATTGTTATTTGCTCAAAGGTGAATATCTTCTCAATTGACGTCATAGATTGCATTATATTTCATCAGTCAACGTTGATGTTACTCTGTTCATCTTTACTGAAACATGGCGGTGGTTTTATTTCCATTTCACCGAACAGTTTACAAGAAAAATATAAAAATATACTAAATCCTAAATTTTCCTATTATTTTGAATTTTATGAACAAAGTTAATTTTACCCTCTGCTCGGGAGGATCACAATAGAAAGGTCTATTCCTCCGAACTGTATAGTAGCGGAACACTAGTGTCAATGTAGTATTTTGCAGAAAATTTTCCAGCAGCGCTCGTACATCGTTTGCCTGCCTCTCTATCTCCACCTCTTTCCAAAAAGTTAACAAAAAGCACACTGTTTTCAGTCCAAGATTATGGCTTGAAATCTTCGTACCCATCTTTGTATTTTGTGATTCCTCTGTTGCTTTTAACCAACCTTATAGCCTTTAGGGTGAGCAACCTTGGCTTTATTGTCAATAGGGATCTGCGTTGCATATTTTTCCTTTCAATGTCTGCTGCATTAACGTGTTTGCCTCGAGGACTTTACACGAAACCTCATTAAACAATTTATTTGCATCCATTAGCTAAATTATGTTTTGTTCACCCACGTAGCAAAATTGTCAGTACAAAACAGAATTCGCGCTTACAAGGCCAGTCCACTCGAAGCTTTTGGCTTTGTGCCCGAGCTAGAATATACCCATGTGTGACAAAATGTTGTTTCTAAGTGTAAAAACTATCATTTGCAACATTCCGTTTGTATGTCGTACCCGTTTCGATTCATATAAAGATTAACTAACACACAACAATCGAGAGAATGAGAATATTGATTTAAATAATATAGATTATTTTAACTAAGGAATCAAGTAAATCTGAAGTTAGGACCGTAAATAATAGCTGCTGTAAGTGAAAGAAAATTCATTTATTCAAGATTTTTTTCAGTTAACAATATTTTCAAGAATTAAGCTTTACTTCTACATCAGAAATGGTCATATCTTACTAATCATCAGAATAGAGCTTTTAGATTTTCATTGTAATTTGTTTTCAAGATCTGTAAACTTTAATGTCCAAGCCCAGTTTCCTGGAACTTTTGCTGGTAGAGTTACTTCGATTCCGTCAGGAGTATTTTGCCACTGAAACAAAGACAAAAACAGTTTTATCTACTGGTTTCTCCACAAGAATAGCGTTAAGTGTTTCCTTAAAATCGCTAAATGCTAGGTTACTTTGAATATTACCTTTTTAAAATCGAAAATAAACATGTTTCAACTTTAAAATAGTTAACCCTATCATTACCAAGGAATTTTTTAATAACATCTAATACCAATGGTGGGGGGAGTACTTTGTGATCACTACGTTTATTTTTAATTACGAACCATTACTTCCAGGGAAATGTGGATAATAATATCAAAATGAAATGTCACTGTATATTTTTCAACAATCACTTCAACCTAAAACGAAATAGACAATAGAACCATTGTTGAAGACGTACTAGGAATAGAATAGAAGTCACACCACAATACAAGACCAATGGGATGCAACTATAATGGAAGTTATAAATAAGTTCATTGTTGAAGCAGTAATAATGTGTGTAACACATAAAATAAACAATAATTAATGTTTCACGAGTCTTGAAGTACACCTGAATAGTTGATAGACCTAAATATTAGATATGTTATTGGGCCACATGAATTACTAAGGGGCACATACTGTGTGTCGACCTAGATGTATTTTTGTTTTCTAACAATACTATCACTGGAAATGTCTGGATAATTAATTGAATAAGGTGAAATAATAATAACCATAATTGAGCCGCTCAGTTGCCTATCGGGCAAAATCCATTCCAACAAATTTTGCAGAAACGAACATTCTGAGCTCATATATTTAGTTTAATCCATCACATTCATGATTTTCCACGACAGATGGTGAGATTGAACCTTCAGTAGGTTGAATGAGGTCTAAACCCGTTTGTCGGCTGAAAGATTATCACTTTCAGATCCATTTAAATCGATAAACGATCTTTCCTACAAGAATGGACATGGCCCGATAGGCAACTGAATGGCTCAATATTTTCATATTTAAAACAAAATAATTTACATATGTAAAATGTAAATTGCGGAGAAGGTGAGCATGAAGTACTCCCGTTGGTATTGCTAGGGTTAATGTGATATTTTTGTACTTGATAATAACATAAACTCCATAAGCTTGTTAACTTTGTGGTTCACAACAAAGAGAAAACAATATTTTACGTAGGTGATCTGTGTACTGTACTCTTTAGTCGTTTAACTCAAACTTGAATTTCATCTTTGAGCTCAAAAATAGTAGTCAATACTTTGACTCTTGAAACTCACAGAGCTTAAAAATAGCAAGTAGGCATTGAGCCCATTCCTTCACACACTACTCTAAAAGGCTGGTTGTCACAGGTCTGGTGTTCACAGGATTGACAGATTTGATAACTTTGCCACAACACGATTAGGAAAAGCTTTATCTATCTATCGTGCACTATATCTGGTACAACTTTATTCTGTTTGGCTTGGAGACCACTTCTTTCCCCAGACAAAACTCAGAAAATTGCTTCATTAATGGATTTAATTATTAAGTTATTATTATTATTATTGTTTTGTAAATTTTAAGTGAAAGGAGAATAAAAATCCATTTTGTAACTCACACTTGGAGGGAAGAGGTGCTTTCCACAAATTAAGAATGACTAGCTCACTGTAATAAAATTATTTCTTTTGCTTTAAAGTGCACGATTTAATGGCATCAGAATTTAATCCAATAAATCTTATGAATTATCGTCAAAGTAAATTGAACGTATTGCTTTCCAAAACCGTCACACAGAAGAAATGTTTGGTTAAACAGGACCAAATGAAATCTTTATTTTCTTTGAACAGAAAATTGTTTAAATATACCTGTTTAAAATACGTAATATTTATATGAAGACTAATTTAATGATAAAGCTAGAGATCGAACTCGGTTTGTTTATTAAGCAGTTTGGTACACTACCAACAGCTCTAGGATACCACCGTCCGTTTTGCTTTGAGCGAATGAGGTAGCATAACTGGCTGTACTATCAACATAACTGTAAATATACATAAACATAGTACATTGAACGTCCAGAAATTATAATAAGTGTTTGTCAATATTGTTAACTACATATAATATATTCTCCATTTTAAATGTTCTTTCAAAGATTTGTAACATTTCATCATGCAACACTGTTTGAGTTATTTCCTGTAAGCAGGTTACTTGTTTATTGCTTGCGTATATTTCAAACACAATAAAGAAATAACAAACACAGTATGTAAAATTAAGTTTTATGAGGAAAAAATCCAAAATATAAACCTATGTATGTAATTTACAACTGAAAGTTAATTCTTATCCTTCTAAACTTTTCGTACTGAAAATATATTTCAGTATCTTCAATAACTAACGAGAATAGCTAGCTCATATTTAACATTACCGTAGATAACACTGCAAACTTTGCAATGCTTGCTTGTGTCTTACTGTCTATATATTTACTTTTTCTCGTGTGTGTTTTAATTAATGACACAATGCTAAAAGAATATTTCTGTGTGTGCAATTGTAACAAATTTTAGTACCCAGAGCGAGGAACCGCTGGTATATACAGATGAATTTATAATTTACCTGAATGTCTCCATCATATCCTAGAAGAGTAACGATTGTAGTGTCGGAAGCAACAGGCGAACCAAGTGTAATTACATTATTCGCTGGCCAGTCCAAGAACATGGCATACACCACTCCTTCCTTCTGGGTATACCTGTGTTTAAGTAATATTGAATCGATGTACTAAATAATAGCTTTTTTTAAAAAGGAATTATTTATAAATGTGTAAAGCCATTCGAAACTTTCATTTAGAAGTTA
>JAGDQP010053099.1:0-13634 GCA_022664845.1 Lepisma saccharinum | reverse complement strand
TTTTTAAATATTGGAAAGTTCTTTTGCATCTATGTCATTCTTCTGAGTCATACTTGACTTTTTCACATTATTTTCTTTTTCACTTAGAAATAAATTCATATCGCTACAAATACAGGTGTGGGACATGTTTCTTACTTTTTAATATAAGGATATATACGTAACATTTTTAGAAACGCACACACACAAAGAGAGTGAGTGAGATAAAATTTAAAAGCCTCACTCTTCTTTATAAAAAGCAATGCCGAGTATTGCACAAAAACCTATGGAACGAAGTTTCACTGTTCAGTCTCTCATTTTAGGTGAGTCACCTGTTCTACGTCACGCTGCCTCGCTTTCGCGCTCAGGAATTTCTTGTCTAGCACTACGCTCCGACCTTAGATATTCCCCTGCCAGTAGGCCCACACGCGCCAACACCCTTAATATCTTTTGCTTTGTGTGTACCTCCATACCAAATTTCATTTCAGTAGCCCCAGCTGTTTAGGCTATGTATTCATTACAACAATGAGTTTGGCGGCCATTTTGAATCCAAGATGGCGTCTTTGAACACATCTAGTAATATTATCGTAACCTACTGGTGATATTCTAACTTCGTAACAAATTTCATTTCAATAGCCACAGCCTCTTAGTGGTTTAGAAATTGAGTTTTCGGGCGACCATTTGAATTAAAGATGGCGACTTTTTTTTTAACATTTTATTATATTGTCGTGACTTACTCGTGAAGGTTCACCTTCAAATAAAATTTCATTTCTCTAGCTCAAACGGTGTCGTAAATGATTTTTGGGCGTCCATTAAGTCTACCATTTTTTATCAAACATGGCGTCTTTGGTTAAATTGTGTAATATTTTATTAACCTACTATTTATAATGTATCTCCACACCAAATTTCATTTCAGTATCCACAGCGGTTAAAGCTGTGTATTCTATACAACAATGAGTTTAGCGGCCATTTTGGATCCAAGATGGTGATTTTGAATACATCAGGTAACATTTTCGTAACCTACTAGTGATATTGTACCTGCATACCAAATTTCATCTCGCTAGCCCCAGCCGTTTAGGCTGTGTATTCTATACAACAATGAGCTTAGCGGCAATTTTGGATCCAAGATGGCGACTTTTTCAAAATGTCGAATTTTTCCCTTTACCTACTCAAGGTCCTACACCTTCATACCAAATTTTGTGTCTGTAGCTCCAGTAGTTTGGCCTGTGAATTTTGATGATCAGTCAGTCAGTGAGTGACCATGCGGCTATATAGTACATGGACTCGCCTTGCTTCGCTGGAGGGTCTGCCCCCAGGCCCCCGTGGGAGCTGCGCTCCCAACATCTGTGCCCCCTGTATCTTTACCAAAATCTCTCTGCTGGACTACACTGGTATGGTGTGCATCTGCAACGTCCTACGGAGGGGAGGGGGCTGCGCCCCCCAAAGGGGATATTTGCCCCATTTATTGTAACCTACTCTAGACCATACATATTCATACAAAATTTCGTTTCATTAGCTTCAATTTTTTTAAAATTCAGTTTTGGGGCGGCCATTTTGCATCCAAGTTGACGACTTTTTGAACGTTTACATACATTATTGTGACCTAATTCTGATGGTACACCTTCAGGTAAAATTTCATCCATCTAGCTCAAACGCTGTTGAAAATTGATTTTCGGGCGGTCATTTTGAATCCAAGATGGAAACTTTTCCAAAATGTTGTAACATTTTCCTAAACTACTTGTCATAGTGCACCTTTCTGCCAAATTTCGTATCTCTTGCTCAAACGGTGTCGAAAATTGATTTTTGTCCGCCATTTTAGATCCAAAATGGTGTTTCTGAATGCACCGCTTAATATTTTCGTAGCCAGCTAATGATAATATACCCTCATACCAAATTTCATTACATTAGCCCCAACCGTTTAGGCTGTGTATTCTAACAACAATGGGATTGGCGGCCATTTTGGATCCAAGGTAGCGACTTTCTCAACGTTTTTTAATATTTTCCTAAACTACTCGTGATAATACACATTGATGCCAAATTTCGTATCTCTAACTCAAACCGTGAGGAAAATTTATTTTTAAAGTCCGCCGTTTTGTATCCAAAATGGTGTCTTTGAATGCACCGCTTAATATTTTCGTAGCCTGCTAATGATAATATACCCTCATACCAAATTTCTGTACATTAACCCCAACCGTTTAGGCTGTGCATTATATACGCCCCCATTTTCACTATTTTTTACACCTACACGTCATGGTACACCTTCATACCAAATTTCGTTTGTCTAGCCTTAGTGGTTTGGAAAATGGGTTTTCGGACGTTTTTTTTTAACGTTTTATTATAATATTGTAACTTACTCGTGAAGGAAAACCTTCAAATAAAATTCCATTTATCTAGCTCAAATGGTGACGAAAACGATTTTTTGAGTGGCCATTTTGGATCCAAGATGGCTACTTCCCCAACATTTTAAAATATTTTCCTATACTACTATTTATGATACAACTTTATGCCAAACTTCATATCTCTAGCTCAGTTGGAAAATGAATTCTTTGGTCCGCCATTTTGAATTTTTGTAACCTACTAGTGACAATGTATCTTAGTACCAAATTTCATCCGTAGCCTTAGCCGTTTAGGCTGTGTATTCTATACAACAATGGGTTTGGCGGCCATTTTGGAAAGATGGCGACTTTTCCCAAATGTCGGATTTTTTCCTTTACCTACTTATGGTCCTACACTTTCATACCAAATTTGGTGTTTTTAGCTCAAGTAGTTTGGCCTGGGAATTTATATGGATGAGTCAGTGAATCAGCCAGTCAGTGAGTGAATCAGTGACCATGGGGCTATATAGTATATGGACTTGTTTTGTTACGCTGGGGGCAGCGCTCCCAACATCGAGTTTTGGCTGCGGCTCCCTTTTCTTAACCAGATACTCCCTGGTGGGCTGCGCCTCCATGGTACAAATATACTACAGGCTGTAACAGATTTAATTCCTATCTATAATGTAAATGTGCGTGGGCGAGCCCTAATGAATTTTTTTAGGGGATTATATATGTACATGTTTAATTCATACATGTTTGAATATCCAGTTACCGAAATTGTAATTTCTATGTAGCCAAACGCAAAATACTGAATTATTCGTTTGTAAAACGAAAGGAGGTGGAACATGTGGTTTCCCTTCTCACTTTATTACGTTTTATACAGTCGCATATCGTTCTTTGTTAGAAGCGTGAGATACTTCGTCGTTTCTCGATATTTTTGCGTATGTTAACAACTTTGCTACGTAACTTACTACGTGTGAGTTCTTGCAATGCGTGGGAAAGCTTCGTCGTTACTTGTGTGATTCATACAAAACTTGTCTATCAAAGTCTATTTCTCCCTTGTTGTAATGACCATATTAGGTATGTTCGTAGAAAGATACCGCCCACTGAGGGTATTCTACGTTTTAGAATTTATGTTTTTAGGTTGTTTCGATATGTGTTCTTTAGCCCATAATGATCCTTGTTGGCATGATGTAGAAAAATAACAAAGATTCGAGAACCTTTTGCGTATATCTTGTTTTTGCTCAGTCGAGAACAACACACAAAACTCAGTCGAAGCCTTGAATCCGCGAGAGTAACCACGTGCAAATCTTGTTCATCTGAGGTGCCTTTGTTAGCATTGAGAACGACAGGAAACTCGAAGTTTCTAAGACACTAAACTAATCTGTCTTAAAGAAATCGGCAGTGAACGTTATCGTAAATCGTTCGAACAGTGTCCGAACTACGTAATCAGTTAATTAGTGGTTTTAACTCTGTAGAACGTAACTACGTTACATCTTGTGTTGTGTAGAAGTAACGACATCGACTGTTAATTGGTGTACAAGTTGTATGTAATTATTTCCACACCACATGCTGTTGCCAGAAACGTTGTATTCGTTGTTTACTAGATTTGAAGTGTTGGCAACCAGTGAATTTGTGATAATCGCAATCATGTCACATTTAATAACTGTGTGCGTGTGTGAGCAGCAACGTGTGCGAAGGAACTCATCTCGTATCGTCGAAAGCCTTTGTCTGACCTAGTCGTTTGATATCATCATCTTTAAACGATAGTTTACGCAGGAACAATTCTGTCTGTGGTGGTTGTTGGGTTGGAACTTTCTACTGGAGGAATCGCCGAGAGATGTCTTCTTACGATGGACACTTGTGAGTGAGTGTGAAACTTTCCCCCTCCCCTCTGTCATGAATTTCCAACAGAACTTCACAGCGATTTGAAGAATGAAGGTAAAGTAAACTTGTTTAAATCCTTGGCCAAGGCATTAAGCGCTTAAACGTATGATGACATTTGCATTATTGGAAATTAAAATCATTCAAAGTCTATATCTGAATGGTAGTACCTAGAGATCTTCTGCGCGCCTAACTGAAACTTGTTTGCCTAATATACATTGCACTTTATTGTTTGTATTTTATTAATGTGTTTTCTTGTTTTTATATAATATTAAAATTCATTATGTTAAATTTAAAATGCTGTTTATATTCGAATGCCTTTATTTATCGTTTAGTTCTTGTGTGTTTCTGAACAAACCAAGGCATGTTTATTGGTCGATTTTATTCAGTGTCAGTCGTCAAATGGTATGCATAGATAAATGTGTTTTCCGCTGCATTTTAAGCATACTGACGTGTTACACAAGTGACCCTACACCACCATCCCGACATTTAGGATATAAGTTGCTGTTATCTCATAAAGGTGACTACGGCTGGGAATTGGGATGAAATCGCTAACCTAAGATATATGTCACCAAGATCTAAAGACTATCTTATAGCTAAGGTTAAAAACATTATAATCGATGGTTAATATAAGGCGTGTAAAGCATAATAATAGAAAATCGATTATAAGGCCGGAGGGGCTGTGCCCCCATATGTTTTTTCCACCCATTTTTTTATCTACTCCTCATGGTACAACTTCATACCAAATTTAGTTTTTTTTTATGCTTAGTGATTTAGAAAATGGCTTTTCGGGCGGCCATTTTGGATTAAAATGGCGACTTTTTTAATGTTTTATTATATTGTCGCGACTTACTCTTGAAGGTACGTTTTCAAATAAATTTTCATTTCTCTAGTTTAAACGGTGTCGAAAATGATTTTTTGGCCAGTCATTTCGGATACAAGATGAAGACTTTTCTAAAAAAAAAAAATTAAAATTTTCCGGAACTACTAGTTATGATAGATCTTTATGTCAAATTTCGTATCTGTAGCTCAAACGGTGTGGAAAATGGATGTTAGGTCCGCCATTTTGGATCCTAGATGGCGTCTTTGGATACATCAGGTAACATTTTCGAAACCTCATAGCAATAGTGTACCTTTATAGCAGATTTCATCTAGCTAGCCCCAACGGTTTAGGCTGTGTATTCAATACAACAATGGGTTTAGCGGCCACTTGAGATCCAAGATGGCGACTTTCCGAAATTTTGTAATGTTTTCCTAAACTACTAGTTATGATATCCCTTCATACTAAATTTCATATTTCTAGCTCAAAAGGTGTGGAAAATGCATTTTAAATTTCCGCCATTTTGTATTCAAGATGGCATCTTTGGATACATTGTGTAATATTTTCGTAACCTAATAGTAATGTTGTAACTCCATACCAAATTTTATTTCAGTAGCCCCATCCGTTTAAGCTCTCTATCCTATACAACAATGAGTCTGGCGGCCATTTTGGATCCAAGATGGCGACTTTAAAAAAATTTGAAAACATTTTCGTAACCTAGTGGTGATGTTGTACCTTCACACCAAATTTCATTTCAATAACCCCAACTGTTTAAGCTCCATATTCTATACAATAATAGGTTTTGCAGCCATTTGGAAACCAAGATGGCGACTTTTTCGAAATGTAGGATTTTTCCCGTTACCTACTCATGATCCTACACCTCCGTAAAAAATTTGGTGTTTCTAGCTCCAGTAGTTTGGCCTGTGAATTTTGATGAGTGAGTCAGTCAGTGAGTGACCTGATGAGTGAGTCAGTCAGTGAGTGACCATGGTGCTATATTGTATATGGACTAGTATTGTTTCGCTTGGGACGATGCCCCCAGACCCCCGTGGGAGCTGCGCTTTACCGTAATCAGCAACTCTCTCGCGGACTGCGCCTTCATGGTACAAATATACCACCTACCGGGAGGCTGCGTTCCCGCATGGGGAGTTTTCACTATTTTTGTCACCTTCTCGTCATGGTACACCATCATACCAAATTTCGTTTGTCTAGCCTTAATGGCTTAGAAAACGAGTTTTCGGGTTGCCATTTTGGATTAAGGAAGGTGAATTTTTTAACGTTTTATTATATTATCGTGACTTGCTCGTGAAGGTATACCTACAAATAAAAATTCATTTCTCTAGCTCAAGCGGTGTCGAACATGAATTTTCGGGCGGCCATTTGGCAACTTTTCCAAAATTTTGTAATATTTTCCTAAAATTCACGTCATAATGTAAATATATGCAAAATTTCGTACTGTCTAGCTCAAACGGTGTGGAAAATGCATTTCCTACACCTTCATACCAAATTTGGTGTTTCTAGCTCCAGTAGTTTGGCCTGTGAATTTTGATGAGTGAGTGAGTCAGTCAGTCAGTGACCATGGGGCCATATAGTATATGGACTCGCTTTGCTTCCCTGGGGGTGCAGCCCCCAAAACCCCGTGAGAGCTGCGCTCCCAACATCAGGGTTTGGGGGGACTATCTCGCGCACTGTGCTTCCATGGTAAAAATATACCACACACCGGGGGTAGAGGGGGTTACGCCCCCATGTTCTGGCTTTTCATTATTTTT
Source organism: Lepisma saccharinum (assembly GCA_022664845.1). Classification (NCBI taxonomy): domain Eukaryota; kingdom Metazoa; phylum Arthropoda; class Insecta; order Zygentoma; family Lepismatidae; genus Lepisma; species Lepisma saccharinum. Next base: position 6,870 of record JAGDQP010053099.1, on the reverse strand, counting down.
TGTGACCTATTCGTCATGGTACACCTTCATACCATATGTCGTTTGTCTAGCTTTAGTGGTTTAGAAAATGTTTTTCGTGCGGCCATTTTGAGTTAATGATGGCGAATTTCCCAAAATTTTGTATTATATCCCTAAACTACTAGTTACGATACACCTTTATGCTAAATTTCGTATCTCTAGTTAAAACGTTGTGGAAAATGGAATTTTAAGTCCGCCATTTTGGATCGAAAATGGCGTCTTAGGATACATTGTGTAATATTTATTAACCTACTATTGATATTGTACCTCCATGACAAATTTCATTTCAGTAGCCGTAGCGGTTTAGGTTGTATTCTATACAACAATGAGTTTGGCAGCCATTTTGGATCCAAGATGGTGTCTTTGAACACATTCCGTAATATTTTCGTAACCTACTGGTGATATTCTACCTTCGTACAAAATTTCATTTCAATAGGCCCAGCCGTTTAGGCTGTGTATTCTATACAATAAAGGGTTTAGCGGCCATTTTGGATCCAAGCTGGCGACTTTTTCAAAATGTCGAATTTTTCCCTTTACCTGCTCAAGGTCCTACACCTTCATACCAAATTTTGTGTCTGTAGCTCCAGTTGTAACATTTTCCCACACTACTTGTCATAGTGCACCTTTCTGCCAAATTTCGTATCTCTAGCTCAAACGGTGTCGAAAATTGATTTTTATGTCCGCCATTTTTGATCCAAAATGGCGTTTTTGGATACATTGTGTAATATTTTAGTAACCTACTAGCGATAATGTACCTCTACACCAAATTTCATTACATTAGCCCCAACCGTTTAGGCTTTATTTCTATACAACAATGGGATTGGCGGCCATTTTGGATCCAAGATGGCGACATTTTCAACATTTCGGATTTTTCCCTTTACCTACTCATGATCCTACACCTTCATACCAAATGGTGTTTATAGGTCCAGTAGTTTGGCCTGTGAATTTATATGGATGAGTGAATGAATCAGTGAGTGTCCATGGGGGTATAGATGGATTAATTTCCTTTATTTCAGCAGGCGAGGTTCAGCTAATAGCTGTTCTTCCACCTACCCTTGTCAAGTCATACAATGATAATGCATTTATGTATTAATAAAACACACACATCTCTAAGCCTTCCTGATGTTATTATTCCTCGGACTCAGAGTGGTAATGGTGAAGCTTCTTCCCGTCACCATGATATTTTTGTTCGGGGTTATCTTCCCTCTACTAATTGCAAGGCAGCAATACTTGTTTTGGTCCGCCCCATTACCCGTACCCACCATATCTAGTCAGCATTTCCCTATCCCCCAACCTGGGGAGGCGCCTGACGGGAGACCAGTAATTCCAACCCGGAACCTAACAGTTGCATTGAATAGATATTAATGAAGGTAATGAACCTCTTTAAAGTCCCTGCAGGTTCCGGGTTTAAATCTATTTCCCTTTATATTACTGGCAAAAAAAAGGGGTGGGGGACATAAACAAATGGATTTGCAAGGAACGTCTTGATTTTAGATGAAATGAAAACGTCGAAAAAAAATTAAATGAAGACTGAAAATTCAAGCGAAATATTAATCGTCGAACTGTTATTGTTCTTTATATTACTGCTCACTGATTGTTTACATTTAAGTTACCCAGATTATTGCTGTCCACTGTTGATATAACTCAAGATTCATAGAAAATGGCCTATGGAAGAAGTTCCAAAGCCCAAAAGTAAAAACATATGGCGACATTGAATAGTTATATGTAACGAAAAGAACAGGTAGAAAGCAACATAATTTTCGTATTACCACGTTTTGTTTTTCTTCCCATCAGCCATTTTTCAATAAATCTGGATGTACCCTGTTTTTGATCACTGTTAAACACTGATACTGGAAGTATTTTAAATTTGCTGGAAAATTATTCACATACAGTTAAAATGTGTGCAAAACGAAATAACTTAACGAAAAGAGAGTTCTAAAATGGGTTAAGATGTATCATAGAATATCACATTGTTGTCGGAACGGAACTAAAAGCAGAAGAAAGCATCACTGCCCAAAACAGAAATCACACATCATAGATAAAAAGATGAAACGGTAGTAATACAAATATTAGGTAAACCATAATGGGCAACAGGAGAAAGAGACAACCTGACTGACAATCCTCACTAAAACTGGAATTAAGTGCTGTAAATCATTACCAGGAAAAAGCTATAACAGAGAGAACAAAGGCATAAATGAAAAAAGAATGACAAACTCAACTAGGAAAATCTTGAACTATATCGCAGCGACAATAAGGATGAATGGAACCAAACAGAATTATCTTTGAATGCAAACGAACTGGAGATGAAACTTACAAGCTGAGAACTACCCTTAAGTCATGAATTATATAACGTAACAACGAGAAATCAAACACAGTTGAAATTAATTAAAAATTAAGTAAAAAGCATGAGAAAGGAGGGAGATTCACTGGAAAAGGAGCTGCTACCTAGTCGAAAGCAGAAAAGGAACAGCAATGACGTCAAAGGAAAAAGTGGGCAAATATAGAGTTCGAACCTGTGAGCAACCATCGCATTAGAGAGTTTCCGACGAAAATTATCAAATTCACTCAAAGAAGTACATATTAACAAAAAAAAAACAAAAAAAACAAAAAAACAAAAAAACAAAAAAAAAAAAACGTAAGGGCTGAAGAATGGGACAGGAATGAAAACCAGTACCATTAATGGAGAAGGACGGAAGGAAAGGTACGAAAATGAAGACAATTATACGACTGCGATCTTCAAATGATTATAAGGAGAAAGAAAGGTGACAGGAAGACATAAGCAGATAAAATACTAAACGCAGAAAACAGATTGGAATGTGAACTCACGAATATTGCAGGTACTCCTTCCATTCTTAATCAAACAAGGTTTTATAGACATACATTTAAATTAATTTAATGCTTCTCCCATATCGGAGGTTCTCCATGACACATTTTCATTATTACTTCGCTTATTATGGGAAATTTTAGACCATCAAGACCATCCGGTAGAAGTGTATTCATATATTCTGCAGAAACTTACTTATAATTGGTAATGAATATTAGGTTCCAGCAGCTAATGCTGTGAAACCTTATGCATCCGCTCCGTCCGTCTATCGACAACTTTCAACTTAGAAACTACTAGTGCTACGAAGGTAGTTGAGGTGTAGTTGGAAAGGTCTCGGGCAGACTAGCCCATTTATATTGCCAGAAATAGGGTCGTTACCAGATATAGGGCGGGGGGAGTTTATATCTTTGGAACTACTAGGGCTAGGAAAGTGATTCAGGCGTTGTTGGAAAGATCTCGGCAAGACGAGTTCAAACCCGTACCAATCGTCCAGATTGGAAGAGCGGTTGCCGTGTTTCGGGGGAATTTTCAACTTTGGAACTACTAGAGCTAGATAAGTGGTTGAGCTGTCGTTGGAAAGGTCTCTGTAAGGTGAATTCAAACACGTATCTTCCATTCAGATTGCATAGGCGGATCCGGAGTTTCCGGGGGTGATTTACAACTTTGGAACTACTAGGGCTAGGAAGGTGTTTTGGGAGTCACTGGAAAGATCTCGGCAACACGAGTTTAAACCTGTATCTTTCATCTAGATTTCAGGCGTAACCCGAGTTTCGGGTGGGGGGCGGATTTCAATTTGGAATATTTAGGGCTAGGAAGGTGTTTGAGATGTCGTTAGAAAGGTCTCGGCATCAGGACTTCAAATTCGAGTTATGCTTTCATTCAGATTGCAGGGGCGGTTCCCGAGTTTCGGGGGAGGGTAGTTGGTAATACTAGGTCTAGAAAAGTAGTTTAAGTGTCCTTGAAACGGTTTCCGTTTCGGGCGGGGGGATTTTCAACTTCGAAACTATCTGGATTAGGAAGGTATTTGATATGTCGTTGAGAAGGTGTCGGCGAAATTTTTCGAACGCATTATTGATCATATAAATAGGATACTCGCTGCTGAAGCCTGGCGGTAGCATATATGCACATCCCCCGACGACTTCGTCTCACTTGTTTGTAGTTATTAAATTACTGTAGGTTGCAAATGAGTTGGTGAAACCAGAAATCCCCACTAGGAAAAATATGACCCAGAAGAGAACACACATGATTGTTGACGCCGGACCCCGAATCTTGCAGCTTAACCATAGTGACCAGGACCAGCGAAGTAAAAATAAAAGGAAGCAATGAAGATGTCCACAACACCGAAGAACGAAATACAGAAAACCCAGAGTTGTAATAGGTGCATTCACACTGGGCAATTACAATGAATTTATTTATTTTAAGGCCTTTAGGCAACTATGGCTCAGGCCGTATGGATGATGATGGGATGAATTGGTTGAATGAAGAAAGTGGGAGGAAACGGGAGAACACCGAGAAAACCCACGCACACGGTGCACGGTGTTTGTCCACCACAAAGCCGACATGGCATGAGCAGGGATCGATCCGACGACCCCTAGCACCAGAGTGAGCGCTCTACCAACTCAGCCACCGTGGCCAGAATTACAATGACTACGCAACGAAGATTATCTGGAAAAAAAATAATTAAATAATTTCACTGTAAGGCACACAAGACTGTATTTCAAAATGTATTATACTTACGTTGTTTAAAGTTTTTCAAATTGTTCATTAGAAATTCCATCTGTCTTTGTCCAAATATATTTACAAGCGCACCTCATGTTCTTCTTTAGGACACCCCAACGATTAAATGATTACGTATTTAGAAATAAGAGTTAAAAGGTGAAAGTGATAGAAATAGGTAAATAAATGCAATATGAAGAAAGAGTGATGTAACAATAAATGTTCAATTGTATATATGAATGAACAGCTTCAAGCCCTTTAAACAACGTAAGTATATTTTGTATTGAATTAGTTCTAACTATGCAGCCAATGATTATATTGCTATAAGAGTTGTTACTCAAGCAACAAATTCAATGTAAACAGAAAGATTCTGTATTATTATGATGCGGTCAAAAATGGTCAGACACAAATACCACGATGAATTAATTGTCGATGACGAATTAATGGTAAACTGATAAGGACGATGAATTAAACATTTCTATCAAGAACACCTTACAAAACTATGTTGACAGCGAATATTAACTTCTTTTTCTGTTAATCTACATACCCATATCTGGATTTGTTCTGAGTATTTCCTGGCGAACTTCTTTGGCCCAAAGCATGTAAGCAGTAAATCTAGTTTTCTGAGGAAGAAAAAATGAAAAAAAAAAAAAAAAAAAAAAAAAGAAACTCTTAACATTACTCTAATTTTAAAAATCACATGGAAACTCACTCCACTACTTTACTACTAGCTTTTCAATTCCCTAGGGTTTTTGTTTACTTACATTTACAGAGATAAGGTAACTAATTTCGGTAGTACTAACGAACCTATTCGCTAAACTGGTGATTAATTTATTTCTAGTGGTACTGAAGTACCTGACTAAGCCAAATAGTAAAAACTGAACATAACTATCCATGTCCCACCATGAACTCGAAATAGAATTTCATACTTCTTCATTACTACTTCAAAAATTACCATCGCTGATACTCAAAGAGAATAAAACTATTTGAGTGCCATTTTCAAGGAAAATGTTCCTAAAGGAAGTCCCCTTTCTCCCACACTCCCTCAAATGATAAGACAATTCAATAATTTGAACTTTGTTGTACGTTGCAGAATTCCTAATACAGCTCTGTCAATATATCAACTTGGTCATTAGTTGTCATCGATCTCGGCGAATGCAACTTTCCCGTATGGCATTAGATGTTGATTAGTTCTCAAACTTTCAAATCGTCAGCGATTTGTTGAAGAGTATGATTCTTTCACGCTCATATTGTTCTACCGTAACTACACTTCATAATCTTCTGCGACTTAAGTGAGCTTTCTCTCAGATCGTAATAGTAACTGGAAATTTTAAAAATGCAGTTATTTGGTAAACTTTTTTTTTTTCGAAGTAATTCAGAAAACCCAAATAGTATTTCTCTCTATATACGTACCTTCGATACTAATTGTAGTAGTCCTCTTAAGTAAAAACAGTCACTTCTGCGGAAGCGGTTTTCACTCTCGACCTGATTACAACAAAATAGTTGAGGATAAATCTCCAGACGTGGTGAGATAATACAAACATTTTACATAATCTTTACTTCCTTCTCTTATCATATCTGTAATCTGTTCACACTTTATTAACATAATAAATTGTTGTTGCGCTGAAGAAGTCTTCATGTAAAGGGCTAAAAGTGCTTTCGCAGAAGTGATTGTTTTCGGTTAAAAGGTTAACATATTCACGGTAAAAATGTTTGATGCTACAATCATTCTCCGTGCCTTAACATGTCTCTTTTTACAGTATATAAAATTTTCTTAACTTTACACAAGTAATAGGTACTGACCTTCAATTGTACTATTCATTAAAAAAATAAGCACCCATTTATATTTTCAAACTCAAACCTATATATCCAAAATGCAATTAAAGTTTAATGGGTTGCATAAGAATAGGAGGAAACGAAACTTGCGTTGTGCTTTTGTATGAGAGGGGAGGGGGGGTAGGGGACGGTCCCTTGATAGTGTGGTTACAAAACGGGAGCGTAAAATCCTGCTCATTCCACCTCCCGTGTCCAAAAAATAAATCTCAGGGATCACAATGTCAGGAAGGAATAAAGGAAGATTCGAATGCTCGTGGTAAGAACATGAATGAAGAAATCTTGGCAGAACCGAGTGTTGACATTGTAGACAACAGCGAAGAAAACCCAAAAAAGGAAGAGAAAGAGGAAACAATATCAAGAAAACAAGAAAGCAAGAAAGCAAACGAAGAGAATCATTAGAGAAACCATCTATGACCCAAAATTGGAATTATGGAATACAAGAAAAGGCATACAAATTATCAATATTAGAAGACCCA